>DVVJ01000010.1:0-29175 GCA_018234505.1 Junonia neildi neildi
GGTCGTTCTGCAATCATATACCTTGGCATTTATTAAGACACCAAAAATGAATTACCATATGATTTTGAAGAAGTTTTGATATTTTATGATACATATGCTGATACGTCATATTTTAGACAAATCATTAAGAAAAAAACATATAATAATACTCACGCCAAATTCCATAATGAGGGCGTCAATAATACTTCCAATGACCGTTATGAAATCGAATGTATTCCAAGGATCTTTGAAAAAATTCTGCAATTATAAGATAATTATTACTTTCTATACACTGAATTATGAACATTATAAAATGATTTAATCAACCTTATACATTTTAACAATACTTTAACTATAATGTTACTTTATAGACAAGTATTAAAGTAGAATAATTTGTATAAATAATATACAAATGTACGCTTTCCATACCTAGACGGTTTGCAATGGGAAAAATAAGGATAGGAATCAGGATATCTCTCTTTTCACTTATCAATATCTAAAAAATACTACAATATTTTGCCTATAAATCTAAAATTAATAATTAAGTGATATAAAATCTATTAAAAATTATTGTCAATAAATAAGCAGCATATCAAAATTTTCTATAAAAATATTTACTAGCTTTAAATATAATATTCAAGTCAATATTGAATATTGAAAAATATCTAAAATTAGAATGTTTTGTTCAATGATGCGTACGTTATGGAGATGAATATTGAAGTTTCTCAAAAAAATTAATAGATTCTTTTAGAACATTCCAGTGAAAACTGTGGTAATTTTAAAGAAATATACACTAAAAATAAAATTAATCTGAGAATCTTCAGTATCATATCGTATTTTGAATTCGGATGAAAACCAATTTTGAAAAAGAGAACTGGTTGTTTATCCGCAATTGTTATAAACTAATTATAATTATTTAATTCAAAAAGTGGGCATTTCTTACCGTACATCCGAAGGCAATTAACTTCAAAACGGTCTCGAGTAGAAAGAAGAACGTAAATACAATGTTCATGACTGTTAACACGTCCATGAGTAGTGGTGGAGCCTCGTGAAACTAACACAAAACCAAGACCAATATTTTGAGAGGTAAGTTCAATTCTAAATTAAATTTTAACGAAAACTTAAATAATATTTCAACTTTTCTAACAAACCTATTTACAAATATTAACCGAACTCAACTAGCATTTCCTTACAAAATCGGATACGTTATCGCTAACCGCTATATTGTAATAAAGTAATTACAATCGTATTGTTTGAGGAATAGTACGTGTTTCTGTGTCTGTTTTGGCCTCTCCAGTCGGAGCCAACATCTCAGTGTGTAAAATTGTATTGTTCAAGTTATTTTGTGAATAGTGCACGTGCTTCATGCAGAGGCCACTGTACATGCGGCAGGCAGTCACGGACAACAATTATTGCTAGTACCTTTTAGGATGTTTGTTACAAGTGAAATTGTTAATAAACAAATAATTGGTAATACTAACCCAGTTGATCCAGATGACGAAAGATTCAGCAGAGAAGCTAAAGAAACCTTATCTTACCTGAATTTTAAAACCTGGTTAAAATCAGTCAAACCGGGCAAGCATTGTCGAAAACAATTATTTTGAGCTTTTGGTTAGTAGTTGTGTTTGTACGCATATGTGCCGCATGCAAAGAGGAGGCCATGCTATACAAGTAAAGGCAAAATAAATTTCAAACTGGCACAGCATTTTAATCAGAGAGAAACCAGTAGGGAATACGTGGAAAGGGTTAATATTTACTTGGCTAGAAATAATCCCATAAAGTCATGAAAAATATACAAAACAATATGTTATTAGCAGAAAGAGTACATTTGTTACATTCGCCTTTGTCCTGACTATTCATCAACTTTAATAAGTGTCAGTTTTAACTGTGTTAGTTGTGTACTTACTTTGACACCGTAAGCGATGATTTTCAACACCGTTTCCACAGAAAACATTCCAGTAAACCCCATATTCGAATACTTGAGGATATCCGCGTAGAGGTCATTTTGATTATAGTACTGCCATTATGTGATGACGTGTCGGATAAACCCATGGCAATGAAAATATTTATTTGTTATTTGATGCGTACTACTGATTTCGAACTAAGAAATTTATAGTATGAACAGTTATGTACGGAATGCATTTGTTACAATGTGGTTAATAGTTTAAATATAGACTAGATATCTTAAATAAAAATAATACTTAAGACCGTAAGAACCAGGAGAGAAAAATAATTAAATATATAACAGAAAATGCGGATAGGTAACATAGTTCTACTATCTACTAAAAAAATAATAATAATGCAGATAAAATAATTAAAACAGTTTATGATGTGACTAAAGTTAAAATAGTGAAAGGAAAGAAATTCTAAATTGAGGGTTTTAAGTATGTGGAATCGGTAATATTATACTTTTTAACGAAGTAATATTGTACCCGTAATTCTTGTTACAAAAAGTTACGTATACGTGAAGCAGCTTGAAGCCACCAAAAATTTTACTCGGCGGAAGGCCTTTCTACCAATCATGCAGATCTTTCACACATAATACAAGTATAGGATTTTAGTAGAATCATGCAACACGTACAACATGAACGGCTTCATGCCTGATCTGATCCCAGAGACTTGTGCATTCACAAGCACGGACATTAAATAAACGTGGTAATTTTGTGCCGAACATGTGCAGGAAGGATAGGCGTATCGTGCAAAAACACTTATACATATATATTAATGAATAGCAAGCAGGGAAAAGGAATACACAACATAAAACACAAATAAACAACGAAAATTTTGTTGACGTTACACTTGATGGTATAGGCTCGGGTTCAAAAACGGCGCATTCCATTGCTGTGTACACTGACGCCGATATAGGTAATTATATAAAATTTTGTGTAGTGTTTGTGTGAGTTGTGTGAGCGTTACTTGGCAGTACTAGTTAAAGCCAATTATAAGACACGTACTAATATAACATCATTTATCTGTCGGTCATATTTAGTGTATGTATCATCTCTTCACTTATACCTATACACAATGACTTGTGGTAATAATAGCAAATTGTCTAACCTTTTAGAACAGCACAGGATTTGAGAAATTAAAGGTATACATATAATGGAAAATAATTCCAAAGGGTTCAGTGCATGCCGTCGTGAACATTTGATATTTGGCGACTAATCTAATTCTTTAATATGTGCCGTGTGGTTTTACCGCAACTGTTTTCTTTTCTACGTTATATTGGTGAACGTTTTCTACTTTGCACATTTACGGTGCTTCATCTGTTCAGTCATTGCGTTTCAATTTATCAATATCAGGTGTTTAAAGTTATGTCTGTTCGCAATATTTATTATTGCATTGTAATAAGTTTTCAGATGAATCTAATGCTTACATTACAAGTTTTTGGTACATACCTTCATCATAAGCAACAACGTATTTAGCACAATCAGTGCCATGATGAAGTACTCAAAGGGCGTAGAGACTACTATTCTCCACACTTTGTACTTAAGACTCCCCCTTTTACTTGGCATATACCTCTCTAAAGGTCGCGCTTCTATAGTGAAGTCTATACATGATTTCTAGAAGACACAAAGAATATTCTATTAATTTATTCCAAAGGGCTAAATCATCAAAACCGTTATTTCAAATAAACAATTTTACCTGATTCTTATCAATTTCACCATCCTGTAACTCAGCTTCACCCTGCTCTTGAAATGTAATAATAATCAAAGCTACGAATATGTTAACGAAGAAGAACGGAAACACCACAAAATAAACTATATAAAATATGGACATTTCTATTCGAAAATTTTGTATCGGTCCCCTGTCTTCGTAGGTGGCGGCCATTGAATTTTGTAATACTCTGAAAGAAGAAGGTTCTTATTAGAACATTTTATTGAGCTAGGGAAATCAAACTAGAATCAGTCCCGTTTCTTATATGAATTAATTTTTCTAGGTGGTTTTGATGTACCAATTAAATTAAGATTGTTTAGCTTCAGTTCATTATCAGCTTCGATGCTGGAAGATATGACGTTGGAATATAAAGCAGTAAGAAAAATTATCGCCGTAATTGCTATATGTTCGTGAAATATTTTCCACTCTCACGCTGTAACTACTAAATTCATTTTGAAATCAATCATCTGATATTTTGCATATGAAAGGTTAGGTTAGGTTATAAATATACATTTTATTTTTTATTCAGCTAAAATTATTTTCTAGAAAGAACAGCATTTTCTTTCCCAGAGCGATAAATGATTTCCACACAGAGGTAGCCGCGCGCAAAATCTTTAATTTTATAATTTGAAATAAATGGGGAATATTAAAGTCTTACTGTGGCCAGCCCTCTCCCGTCTGCACTGCGAAGAGCGTCAGCATGGCGGAGGCGACGTTGTCGTAGTGGAAGGATTGCGTCGTCCACTGTCGCTTGCTCACTCGCGGCAATAGGCTATTTGGTTCGTAAAAGAAATATGATCCTCTGTGGAAGGAAAAACATATTAAGTAACTTAAAGCGGACATAGCGACGTAAAAGATTATAGATATGAATTAAAGTTTTTACTCTCATGTAAATTTCGTTTTTAGGGAACCTCTTTATTGCTGGGTGAGAATTATCTTAATTTTAAGCTTGTATATAAATTCGATTCTTCTCAAATCAACCGATGCACATCATTGACAATATTTATATTTATAAACTCTCGATAAATTGATAAACATCTCGGTAAAAGAAAAATATTTTTAAGAAGATATTCAAATAATATAAAATAATACTTACTGGCAGTCTTCAAAAGTATTCTTACTGATATCGTTGCAGTAAAAAAATTTACCATTAAAAAGTTGAACTGCAATTACAGCGAATATGAATTGAAACAATATGTACACAATGAGAATGTTAATGACATTTTTCAAAGAGTTCACAACACAGTCAAACACTGCTTTTAACTTTGGAACACGTTTAATAGTTTTTAAAGGTCTGAGCACTCTTAACACTCGTAACGACTTTATTGTGGACAGATTCTGTCCCGCCCCTTTCTTTACACCTCTGAAACAAAATAACACTAAATTAGATCAATTATTAACTTTCCTTATTATCTCTACATCCAAGAAGATAAATTGGTTATTCTTAATGGTCACTTGTCATAATAAGCCATGATAAGTTAGTTATCCTAAAATTCAATAACAATAATGTTCGTAATATTCGTATTATATTTTCGAATATAATGCTTCAAATTTTAAACTGATTAAATACAATTAATATTTAGCAATATATAAACGATAAGCATAACATTGATGCCACTCCAAAATATAATACAATTAATACAAATAAAACTATCATCAATAGCTAAAACAATAAACATTATACCCGATCTCAAAACCGAAGCTGACAAGGGCGCAGATGACGACCGCGGCGTCCATGATGTTCCACAGGTCGCGCAGGTACGCGCCCGGGTGGAACAAGATGCCGAGATCGACGATCTTCAGCAGCATCTCCACCGTGAAGACCCCCGTGAACGCGTAGTCGAAGTAGTTTAGCACTTTATTCCTGATGATGGAATTGGTGATAAGTTTAGTTTGATTCTATTTTAGATGGAATTGATGATAACTATTTTAGTCTGATTAGGAAAACAATGATAGTGAATTATGTTTTAGTTTGATGAATCAAGAAGTGTAGCTTTGATAAACATGTAACTTTTAAAGGGAAAGAAGGCATTTATGATTAATAAGATCAGAAAGATGACTTAATAGGTAAAATTGATTATTATAGTGTTTTAAATCTTGGGTTAATACTTTACCTATTACTTTCTTCAACTACGGGGTCTTCTGCTGCTAAAGCCACAGAACTCATGCAAATTACTACCATGATAAAAAAATCAAAATATCTTAAATTTACAATCCAGTGTGCGCCTCGTCTAATGCTGTAACAAAATAGAACTTTATGAGTAATACTAATTAGTATTAAATAATATAATTTACTCAAAACCTCCAACTTACGGATTAGTAGGTGACAAAATAAACATGGACGAATATGGCAGCATTGGTTTTGGTCCATCTGGTATCTCTTCTTCATCTTTTTTGGCCTCTTCTTTCTTTTTGTTCTAAAATGTAATTAGTAATTTTAATTCAAATTAAATGATTTATTCTTTATAAATAAAGTTATCTCAGTGCAAATGATATTTTGTCTTCAAATATATCATTTTGTAGGTACTAGTTGTAAGATTACAATGTTACACATTTTTTTATTCAATAACATTAAGAAGGTATATAAAACTTCATTGCATATCACACATGCATTGCTATAGTATAATTGAAGAATACAAACAGTCGTGTCCAAAAGTCCAATCAATAAAAAAAGCAAAAATATAAAATCATTAAAATTTAGCTTGTTCGGTTTAGACCGAAAACTGAAAACACTGACGAGACAATTACTTCCTAGAAATTAAACTCTGGCATCTATAATGAAAACGTTCGAATTGAAATAAACTCCTTTTGACATTCGGCCCACAGAAGCAACATTGATCCATCGACGACTAAACTTACAATATTGCTGAACTATAACCATGATGAACTAGCATTATGATACATGGCTACTAATTAAAATGATTTGATACCACTTCTTAGTAGCAGAGTAAGATCATTATTATGACATGAGTTTTCAACTGGTCAACAATATTTTAAGCTACCACAACCATCGTAGTTCAAGCACGGCTTAGCTCTGCTTTACCTTCCTACTTGTTGGAGATTGACTAACGTTAAGAGACGGTGTTCCATCCAACGCGTGTAAAGCACCCATCTCTTTCTCCAATTCCTATTTTGTTGAAAAAGATGATGTTGTATGAAGTAGAACTTTATAGTTTACAGTTTCACAACTACCTTTGCAGAGTACAACATGTGATCTTATTTTGATATCAACTATTGCGTAATAGATATTTACAGCCAGTTAAACTATTAGTTTGGGTTAAATGATAAGACTGACTACTTACTGCTTGTTTGTCTTCTTCGACTTGCTCTTCTTCAGCTGCTGTTAATTCCTGTAAATATAAATTGCGTTTACACGAAAAGCAGCGTCAAATTTACAAGTGAGCATTGACGTTGACACACAACATTATATGAATATCACAGTCATATGGCCATAACAGATCTCGCTTTGGTCAATCAACACCGTCAACAGTATCGACGTAACCAATAATCGACAGGACAAAATACCCTTAGATCGACCAAAGCAATTCTGTTGCATAATTAATTCTTATTTCTTACCTGAGCGTTAGCCAAGTTGTCGACGGCGATGGCAAGAAACACGTTCAGAAGAGTGTAGTTACCAAACAACACAAGAATGACAAAGTATAGCGAGTAGATCATGCCTCTCTGTATACCGCCCTGAGATTGTATACCATCGTACATCACTTCGTTCCAATCTTCACCCGTTAAAATCTGGACACAAAAAATACCAATTAGATATAATTCTTACTTTTCGATTTGAAATGGTATTTTAATGAAAATAATCTAAGGTACCTGGAAGACAGTAAGCAGCGCGATCGGAAATGTATTGAAATTGGTCGGCGGTGTACCTTCCTCGAAGTTGAACTGACCGCCGAACAATTGCATCCCAAGTAGAGCAAAGATAAGAATGAACAAGAATAGAAGGAACAGCAACGAGATAATAGATCTCATTGAGTTCAGAAGAGATATCACAAGATTGCGTAGCGACGACCAATATTTTGTGACCTGAAAAATATAATAAGTAATCATTACTTACCAAGAAATCAGACCATTAGAAATTTTGTGGCAAAAATTGTTTTTATCTAACCTTAAATATCCTCAACAGTCTCAACGCCCTAAGGACAGAGAGACCGAAAGAGCCGCCCTTTACTTCTGACCACACCACTTCGAAGATGGAGCCAGATATGACAACACAGTCAAAGCGATTGAAAGATGATTCGAAGTAAATTCGCGGCCCGAGGGCATACATTTTCACCCACATCTCCATCATGAATAACCCCAAGAACACAAATTCGGCATAGTCTGAAAGACAAGTAATTAAGTATGTTAGTATCCAAGTATAAAGAGAATATTATTGATTTGGATAATATCTTCTATAAGGTAAAAATAAATCGCTGAATGTGTTGCTAACCGCGAATTTCGACAATATATCGATTTCGCTAATTCTTTGTTTTATAATATTCCTTAAAGTTCGAGGATAGATCTAATGGAGACCGGTATTTATAAAAGCGATTTTTTTTTGTTAAAAAATAACAACGGACAGAACGTTAGGTGGTACGAAGTTCGCAAAGTCTATTAGTACTTACATAAAAATGAAGTAAGCCACTTAGGTTGTCTATAATGCTCAACGGCTACGCATATAGTGTTGAAGAGCACCAGCACGATGACGAACCAATAAAACCACTGCGTCTTCACCGTGTGCCTGATCCAGAAACGAAACCTCTTTTCCGCTCGCCAGAAGTCCGCACATTTACCGGCGGAGCGGGCTTTGCTTTTCAAAAACCCTGCGGCATACAATAACATTTAGTCTTAATGTGCTCTTGTTATTAGTAGAAATCTATTTTATTCTAAATTAAATAAACATTTTCAGTTAGGTTTAAATATTTAAGCTGGTTTTTATTGTGAAGTATTATGCACGATTTTAAATTAGATTTGCCTTATTGATCAAGATTAGATTCTTTCTTTTGTTTAATCTCCAGTGATTCGAAGTAATTTAGGGTCATATATGATTTAACTAAGAAGGTTGGCTAATTTTTTTGAAAATTTATTACTTGTAAAGCAAACAAATTCTCAATTTTACGATAAGCAACTAATTGTTACTCAATTTTAAATACTGTGCTTGAGTGACTTATCACTTTTTTTAAACTATAAACCTAGCATTTTTACCTAATCATAGTAAATTGTATGTTTAAAAATATTAATAGCACTGAACGGCCAGTAATTGGATTTCCAGGGCTATCGAAATTCTATCGGAGTCGCTATCCGATATTTATTGCGCATAAATCTTAACTACCCATCCGCTGGGACATGTTATATTTTGCTTTCATAGTATTATTTTTAACGTTACGCTTCAAGGTAACTTTTAACAAGTCAACATTATGGTTATCAAGCTTTAGGAATTGGATAATAGCTAGGTATTTACTATAACGGAAACCTTGCTCACTAAATGAAATAAAATCTAAGAACATAAACATAAATGGGAACGTATGGTTGTCGTTTAAAGGGATCAGGGTACGCTATTCCTAAGGCTAGATCTAAACTAGATCGACTACAAAGAAGATGAAAAGGAATATTCTACCAGCGTCACGCTTGATCCCATACCTTGCTTTTTCTTTGGAACTGTAAACAACCAACACACAAATAGAGTACGAATACGCATGGAAATGAATGAGTACAAGATTCAAGTATTGAAAGACAACGACATGCAACATTCATTATTTTATACAATATTGGTAATAGCTAATGAGAACAGATACTATGTACATTAATCACAGGTAAACCCTACTGAAATTCTATATGTTGTAGCTGATTAATTTTAAGACGTTGACTATCATATACGGAAGAATTAGAAAAAAATTAAATATCGAATTCAGAATTTTTTCTATTTTGACCAAATAAAGAAAATTTACTTTCTATTTTTGTTCTATTAAATAAAATGTCCCGATAACGTCATCTACATAACACACGACATAAAAATAATATGCATAGCGTGAAGGGTTTCATACTGACCGTCATCACCGCAATCCTCATCCTGTTCTTCCTCTTCTGTATCTGTGCTTTTACTTTTTCCTAAGTTTTTTAACTTTTTCTTTGCTGCTGCTCTTCTCCGAGCTATAAAATATACACATATAATGAAGTAAACAGAGTAAATAATCATGTTACCGAATAAATGAAAAGCAAAATAATTTCTTTTAGTCGTCATCTGAAAAATTATAAATTTTCCATACAATGTATAGACAGAAAATTTCTTGCTAGTTAGCAAGCTGTTCATTGTTAATAACCATAGTTCCATAAAAAGTAACAACTACCAATTCCTCTTGATTGTAATATACTAACAAATGTCTTAACTATGTTTTTATCGTCTTTACCTTCTATTATGTGCATTCTCTCTTCTTCTGTCGTCCTTTCTTCTGCTAATATAACTTCCTCTGAAACACATTATAAATAATTTTTGTATATAATATCATTTATTTTTTCATAGTTTTTTTTTCATACTGTGAAAACTTACCTGCTTTACAAATCCACTCAACGTAACCATTGAGTTCTCTCTCTAGTAACTGTTGTCTTCTTATTTTAAGAAATTCTTGTCTATTTTCTACTTTCTCTCTTTCTTTAGCGAATTCACTGAAAATACAGCATCATGATACAATCTAGCATTGAGTCTAAACTATATGGTTTATGGTCGCTTTTTAGCATTAAACATGTGATGATCATGTGACTGATAATTCTGTTTTAATTACAAACATGGTTACTTAGTTAATATTATTAATGTCTTTAGCAGTACTGTGAATATATGTACATGGCAAATGAAATGATTTGAATACTTAAACTAAATTGAAAATTTAAAAATAAACAATATTTTCTGGCATCGTTTACATTTTAGCACCAAAATAACAATTTTTACCACAATCATATTTATAAAAATACAAAAACTAGCACTTTAAGTAGCCTACCCCACACCGAATATAACATCCAACCTGCTTCCGTAATCCAATTAATATAACCATTAAAGTCCGCGTTGAACATTTGCCGCGCTCTTTCCTTTTGGAATTGAGCACGACGTTCTACACGGCCTCTCTCGTTTGAGAATTCTCTGTTTATTTTACATATTGTTAACAAAACATAAAGAAACCTTAACGCAAATATGTTTAAAATAATAAATGATGGTAAAAGTGATGGTAATAAGACACTTACCCGCTAAGAACACCGAGAACTAAGTTGAGCATAAAGAATGAACCCAATACTATGAGAGGCACAAAGTAAATCCAGTTGAATGTACTACCTAACGCGTCATTTGTCTGAAACAACACACATTTAAAGAAGTAATTTAAATGTATAAATTATAATAGAGTAAATCAGTAAATGTAATTTATAACTGAAGATTTTAATACTGCATTCATCAAAATGAAATCGAAAGTTGAAAAAATACACAATATTTGTCCATTTCAATCAGAACTATCTGTATTTGAAATTGTAAATGAAAATATTTTCAATCAAAAAGCAACAATTTAGAACAATAAAGACTGATTAAAACTTCAAACGCGGCTCTTTTATCTGCTATTGTTAACCAAGTACATTGTTTTGGGAGCTTTGAAATGAGGAGGAATTTTGAAAGCTAGTGCATTATGGTGCGAACCCAATAGAGGATGGCGGTCCAGCCCTCCATGGTGATGCACTGGAAGACGGTGAGCATGGCGAAGCCGATGTTGTCGAAGGAGGTGATGCCCCTGTTGGGACCCTCCCACTTCTCCAGGCACGTGCTCTTGTCGTAAGTGCAAACGTACGCTCCATACGGCGCGAGCGTTTCGTTGTCCGCGTTGCATGGTGTTGGAGATTCGCCATCGTTTACTATTTCATCTGTTGATGTATTGCCGTCGTTGTATTGCCTTTTCATAATTAACATTAAGCGTTCATGTAATGATATGATAGAATAGGTAAGATTTGTGTAATAATAGTAATATGATAAGATTGTTTATTTGTTGATAGTTCGTATGGTGATTGGAATTTCGTTAACGATCTTTTTGTTTAAAATAACGACCGAGTCCCGAGAGGAAATTTAAAGAGTTTATGAAATTTCAATAAAACTTAGTTAAAAAGGACCAGTATAAGTTAGAAATCTCCACAAGAGGAACTTATGCTGAAGTCCTAAGACTTTAGTTTAAAAAGTTATAAACTTTTCCAATATTTCTATAGCATTAGTAGATGCGTTTTTTGTTTTCTATGCACGTCTGTTAAGGGTACAATATTTTCATTTAAAGGTATACAAATTAACATAAAACGAATGAATATTAAGACGATGTTTGTAATCCAACTATAAAAAAAACCGTGTGTACAAATTGGATAGAATTCGCACCATAAATTGCCAATATTACCGCTACCTAGCAACTAGGTCAGTACTTGTAATTTATGGTCGAAGCACAAAGTAGCACAAGTTTGCTTGTTTACCACGAGGTATTAACTTTGGTAGTTTTTCCAAAGTAGAATAGTTAAGCTGACATAAATTTAAATTAGCAAATAACTTCCACAAGTAGAAATACATTATGCAAATGTATTAACCTTAAGTCTTGACGATATGTGACTCATGTATGAAGTAGTAAATAATTCATGTACTTACTAATATCTTCTAAGCTATAACAAGTCTTATGTAGCGCCCCAGAATAAAACTCGAGGCCTATGATAGCGAATATGACGATTGCGAAAAGCACCAAGAGGCCGATCTGCAGCAACGGAGCCATCGCCTTGATGATCGACTTCAATACCACTTGTAAACCTGCATACAAAATACTCTTATAATCTTAGTACCACCAGAAATTGTGGGACCACCAATTAAAACCTGTTGAGGCACTCAATTAACTGTGAAGTTAGATGATTGGATTTTGTTAATTTTGATATTATCGAAGTGTCTTACACCAATGATGATAAAATTAAGCCAATTTGAATAAGCGTGTAGAAAACGTTGAATGATAACGATGTTAGAGTTAGTTATAAACTAGATGTTTAAGATCAAACACGACAACGTTAAGATAAGAGTAATGAATGTAAAATAAACGATACAATAAACATTAAAAAGCCAACAAATGGAAAAATTACAGTGATCGTGCACAAGAACATGTGATTATACTGTTGCATAATTTGATACAAAATTCTTTGTTTCCATATTATGAGTTACAAGGAAGTCACGCCATCCGTGTTCAATGTTAAAAATGTGCGGTGTAATGAATAAGCTTTAAAGAAAATATTACGTTTTTAATGGTCAATTTCATGGAAAAATGAAAATCGAATTACGTCCAAGTTACGCAACAGTGACTATAAGGTGAATCTACCAATGCTAAACTAAGAATGTTCTAGAACTCACTAGGAACGCCCGATACTAATTTAAGGGGCCTCAGCACCCTAATGGCACGCAAGGTCCTGAAGTCGACGTCGGCGGGCGCGATTGGCAGCTGCGTGATGATACTGCCGAACACATATCACTCGATACTATAGCTTGAACTAGCAACTAACTTAATAATAAAATTACTACTGAGGAATATGCTCGTGAAAGGCTCGTGACAACTACGAAAACAAAACCGGTATTAGTTTAAACTTCAGAACCATATTCCCACATCTTTAACACAACAAGAGTCACTAGCTTATTATCTACGATCTAAGTATTTTCTCTAGTTACATTTTTATTAAACTAATCACATATTAAACGTTACAAAATTTAAACTATGACATATTTATTCACACCTAAGTAATTGTGTTTAGCTAAATTCTTACGTTAGAGTTTTATTTGAAAATAACAATACACAATGTAATAAATGTTATCTATTATGCAACACGTAATAACCGAAATCCAAAGTACATTTAGCATCGACAATAAATCACAAAAAATCGAAAACCACTCATCTATAACGATTCTCAAATGGCAAGAAATCGATGCTACGTTCTCTCACTAAAAATGTAAAAGTTCTATTTTCAAAAACTAGCGCTGTGTCATCTACGTTCAAAAAAGATCCATCGACCACATCTAGCCAGAACGTTCTATACAATATAATAAGGTAGTTTATTGAACTTTTCGCCAATTACTGTGAATTACTTGGTATCCGCGAGACGAGCTTGAGAGGGCGGAGCACTCTGAACGAGCGCAGCATCCGCAGGTCAACGTCCACGTTGTATTCGGCGAAAATCGTCATCGACCTAGTTTTTGTTATCGAATGTTTCAGTAAAGGCCCCTTCACACCTAACTTACTATCAATCACCTAATTGAGTGCGATTTACATTAAAACATCTTCTTTATTCAATCTTTGAATAATTTTTGAGTCCTTTTTGTGAGATTCATGCATTCCAATGTTAATCTCATCGACACTAATTCCAATGCTATGATTGTTCATTTAAAGGTTTCAGGTAAGATTATCTAAGTTTTACGTATAAAGTAATTTCAATGTTTACTTACCCAGTTACTACAACGAAAAAATCCATGATGTTCCAAACGTTTCTAAGATAAGAACCCCTGTGTAAAACAAAACCTAAGGCTAAAATTTTTAACGAGGCTTCTACACAAAATATCCCTAAAAAGTACGCCTCGGTCTTTTCCTGAAACAAATAAAAAAGAAAATTAATGTTTGTCGCTCAACACTATTTCATTGTTGTTACAATTAATTAGGAACTTTAAAGTGGACTGTAAGCATTGTAATTAACAAAAAATTGTTTTTGTAAATAAAATACGTAGTAGTAAAAGGAATATTGAGGAAAGCTTTCTGAACAATAAGTACATGTTTTAGTACTAAAACACACCGAGTTCAAGAATAATCTACATAACATTTTAAGTGAACATCAGACAAGTTCAAGTTGAAGGAACCATAAATATAATTTTTTATCTATGTTCTTCACTTGATGCGTTAAACAAATGCTCACACAACAGAATATAAACACAATACTTCTAACTCAATAAATGTTTTTTGCTTGAAGTGCTAAAATTCTGAGACAGTCTCTATATAAATAATACATAGAACTGTACACTAATTATTGTGCATTCAAGTACGAATAAATAATATATCGATACTGACAATTATCCAACATACCTAATTATGTTCTTGTTATTGTTCTTATGTTATTAATATTAAGAATATTTTTGGGTTATTTGTTTTTGTGTATTAATATTGAGAAAGGATATCTCACCAGATTCTGTGCTAAGATGGTCTTATCGCCGTTGGGCAGATGCTCCTCCAGCGCCAGCACCACGCAGTTGGCGATGATGGTAAGCAGCACCGCGTACTCGAAGGGCGGCCACTCGATAATGAACTTTGTATACCTGGAAGTAAAGATTAGAATTCATTTTTATATGTTGCCGGAATTATATTATTTTACAAATTTTAAAATATTATATTATAAAGATTAGTGGTCAGCTACTCGTAGTATTAAAAATTATACCATAATGCATAATGTATTAAAATAATAAATTACATTATTACGCGTGTTTTTTTTCTATTACACTAGACTTTTATAATTTTAGCGATGACAACATTTTTATTACCCTACCTACATCATTATTATTTTTTATTAATTATCTTTTCTTTTTTTGTAGGTAACACGTATTGTATTACTTTGTATAAATTTTAGCTCAGTGCATTTCTAGTCTATAATTTTAACTTTATACATATCCATACTTAAGAAGGGGTACAATTCGAATATAACTAGCGGTGGAGAACAAAATAAGTTGTCAATCATGCATTTTAGCGCTCCACATTTTCTTCATAAAATTAACATTATGTCACATCATAGGAGCGTAATTGCCCCCAATATTATAGGCACGTCAGGCACACATGCACACGATTAACGTTGCTTTTCGATCCTACGACCTATTACACTGCGCTCTCACTAAGAGTGGCACTATGGCATGGATTCTGTAATTAAAGATGTGTAATTATTCTCTGTAGCAGAGACAAGCGATTCTGAATTACGATATATGAATTGCTATCACGTTTTAATACAAAGATCAGATACAATTTTCAAAAGTATTGGTACTTAAAACCTTCAGTTTTATATGTTGCCAGAAAAAAAATCAGAATAATTAATATTGAAAGTGCCTAAAAACTTATATGAGCATTTAAATACATTTAATTTCAACCAAGATGACTATGACTGGTCAATGACCTTCGCGCGTTTGCAGCGAGCACGCAGGAAGCACGCAATGCGCTCGTCAAGACCTTGCGTGCTCGCGAGCGCGTTACTTTACCGGTTCGCTGAACAATCGCTGAACAAATTTTCAAAAATTTTGAAAGACGCGTTAAAATTATGTAAACGTTTAGAAACAAAGTTACTGTACAGAAATCATGTGATCAATATATTTTTTTTACAATCTACATGGAATTTATTTTGAAGTTTTTATCATTTACATACAGGTTTATTATGAAAACAATAAACCATTAAACTAATAACATCTATGTAAATAATAATTAATATTAATAATGCCCAATTTTGAAGACATTTAGTTTCTATCAAGAAGACGATGACCTGTCAATAACCTTCGCGGCACGTTTGCAGCGAGCACGCAGGAAGCACGCAATGCGCTCGTCAAGACCTTGAGTGCTCGCGAGCGCGTTACTTTACCGATTCGCTGAACAATCGCTGAACAAGCCTCCTAAAGCTTTGAAAGACTCATTAAACTTATATAATAAATTAAACAACGTTTCTGTACGATAAACATCAAACATTTAGGCGAATTTAAACACATTTTAAAACTTGAAAACTTGTCATTGAAAAAAATTATTGGCGCTAATCATGGTTTTTTTAGTATCATTCATTGTTTTGTTATAGATAAAAAAAATCGACAATAGCACAAAAAATAACATTATTTGTTATTATTAGTGTCTGTGATAACAATCAAGACCAATACTTTTTGTGGTTTGCGATGTTAATATTTTTAAAATATAAATAATCAAACCTGCAACCATCGGCGTTAAAGGCACATTAACAATACAGCAGAACGGTCGTCAAAAGTTCAACATATACGTACATAAATTAACTTCTTACGTCAATAGCTTCGATCCGACCTTACTAATCGTTGGTAATGGATATTGATGCCGATTACTGCCTTACATTACGAGTCACATGTTCGGTGCATGCAACGATTATGACATAATTTCATTACACGAACTATTTTATGAGTCTGCGGTGATGGGGATGGAATGCTCAGTGATCGATTTATTGTGTGTGGCAACGTGACGAGATGTATGGCAACCGTTTATCTAACTGTGTCGACGATTTCAATGATTGGTTTGTAATTTTTCGGCGTTAATAGTAAAAAGTTTTTATTGATCGGATACCAGTATAACGATACCACAATGTATAATATATAATATCCAACACAGTTTTTATTACTAGTTTTGATTTAATTTTTTTATATCTGAAACTAAACTAAACTACTCTTTCTTTTTTAAGGCTCTATTATTCATGGCATTAGTATAAATCAATATAATAACCGAAATTATAGTTAATAATATAGAAAGACGCGTATTTTAAGGTTACCTTTCCCTACCTACCTAGGTAAAGCATAAACATTTCTGTAACATGTTTGTAGTGAACTATTTAAGTCATGGAACTAAGGAATTACTTTCAAGTCTTTCACGAGCGAAATGTATACCCGCCCTCGTTCTGCTTCATCAGTTAATATTATTCTCCTGACCCGTCCTACATACATATTTTAAAACATTCATTACATTTGAAATTCTTCCGCGACGATGTAGAAATAATTCGCGTTGATACAAGTAGTCATCAAAAATAGTTTTTTTTTTTTATTTCTATATTTCGTATTTAGTATTTTGCTTTTATATCTAAAGATAATATAAGAGACTTTTTTGATACATAGAGTTTATAAAGTAAAATATAACGATCGTCTATTGAACTAGTAAATCGCTTAGTTACAGTTTTAGGTAGAAACGTAATGTTAATTGCGTAACAACTAACAAAAACAAAGGAATGTATCATTCAAAGCTTAATGAATATTTAGCGAAGAGAACTTTTACACGTCGCATACTCAAAGAGCTACAGAACCTTTGTTTACAAAATGCATGAGAAAAACAAGAACGTTAAATATGCATTGGACATTAGTTACAGCTTCCTCGCAAATGAGTCGAGTTTTTTTCGTCATAACTCAATACCTATGCTGTGAAAGGTTAGTTAGAAGAAGTACTGAGTTTTTTTGCAACAGTTTTCGACCCCAATAAGGTTCTTCTTTCGTTTTGGAAACAGGATGGAAAAAACTAATTCATTTTTTTATTTAGCCTTAGCGTTTTGGCAGTCAGTGGAAGATTTTGGTGTAGAAAAAAGGGTTATGTTTTAAAAAGAAGAAATTTCCTTTCTCCGTTATTATTATTATTTTTAATATATTGTGTATGACGTAGACGTATGTACTATAATGGTAGGATATCTATGATGAAGTAAAAGTTTAATTTTAACGTTAATTTCTGAACATTTTCTAATTTTATCGTAAACGATCATGACAAAGGCAGTTCAATTAAAAGTCGACTAAAGCAATTTTATTGTCTGACGCAGGATGCATACTTTTTTATAGCATTTTTAATCAATACATATCGCAGACGTCAATCGTGTCCGCCATAGTTAATCATCTCTTTGTCACAGTGCTTAGTGCGAAAATATTTCCGTTTGCATCATCTTACTTGCAATATCACTACAATAATTGTATCGCGCAAAATTTTCGATTGTCTATTCATATAGGGAAACTAAACTACTACTAAAAAAACTAATTTTACTCTGCGACAATATTTGTTTGTCTAAGTACATTGAATTTTTATCTTTTCTTCTGTCGCAGAAGTTGTTAGTCACAGATTATCAATTATACTCTATTGTGTGCTAAAGATATAAAAGTTTGATAAATAATTACCTCCGTATAGGATTTTCGTCGGAGAATATAAAGAGCGAGCTGGGCCCCGGAGTAGCGGGCTGGTGCGCGCCGCCCATGGTATCAGCTGGCGCCGCGCGAGCCTGCGCGCCCGCCGCCTCCTGCGCTGCCGCCAACCTGAAAATCGTGAAATAACAATTTAATTCCTAATAACTAATTGTTTGAAAAATTATGAACATACGATCACTGTTAAACATGACATAAATCCCCTTTGAACATGATTGCAATCCTCCTTTATTAATATTCTAGTATTTCTATTTTAAATATATTCGTATTCATATCACATATCCACTCGTATTAAGTTGTATTCGTGTTTAATGTATATGTTTAATGTTGTTTAAGATTTGTAAAAGTACATCAAACAAATAACATCCTTCAATATTCCATTGCTTACTGGAACGAAAACCACGAATAAGGCATAGTAGGTAAGATGTACGTAGAACTAGAATACCATAAAACATAAGACTACCGTTCAGTCTTTTCTCCTCTGATCACTTTTAAAGAAAACAATAATGAATAAAAATAGTTGATACTTTTATTTATTTTTATAATGTAATCTTTATTTACCATACCAATAAAAGCATTTCGTTGTTCAATACATATTAACGATAATAATTTCAGCTAAAGGGTAAATTATTTTCCAATTGTAATAGAGCTTATTTTATACAGGTCATTGTCGTTTTCAATTAATTATCATGAAGTACGTTCATTTGACGGATGATACTCAATTGCGGCCATACGTCAGTTGTTCTTGTTTCATTTGTTTTATGGACAAAAAGTTAACATCCACGACAACAATTCGATCGTTGAGCTGAAATATTATTTATTCGTTTTTGATTTTCCTCAAAAGTTGACAAAGCAGCTTACAATGTATCGCAAGACAAGAGTAAGTATGTAAAAATAAAAGTTATTTCAATTATTTATAGTTGTCGGAGAAAAATATTTTGTCCATAAATTATTACAAAAAAAATACATCAAGACACTTCTGCCTATTACTTGGCTGCCAAAAAATACTTGGCCATTTTTGTGAACCGTTTTAAATAATTCATATTTTCTATGAAGCGACTTGTATATATTATTGAATGCGATACACATAAATATTCGATAGCTGGGCATTGATTAATGATGTTATACATCTTACTAAAGTCCTTTACGTTTTAGCGAAGAGAGCTTTGTGATAATTGATTTAGAAGCAGTAATAATGTTTATGGTCCATTGGTCATAAAAATTAATGTCTGTTCACTTTACTAAAGGGTTTATTGTATTCGTACAAGTAACCTCATCCATAAAGAATAAAAACATACAGGATATATCGTCCTAAATATATACTTTTATACTATTTTCTGATAGGCCAAAGACGTTCGAGTACATGTTTACATGTAGTTGTGAGAGTGAACGCGTATAAATATTTCTTTATTAAATTAACACTACAATATCTGTTTTTTAATGTAACATTATTGTATTACACATAAACAAATTAATATATTAAAAATCTAAGCTATATTTAAGCTATGGAGCATTATTAATAGAAGCGGTTCCCAATATTGCTCTAATAAATTTAATTCCGTACGTCGCGTGCCTAACGACATAACGAGTTGCTATGATGTTAGTGAGCTTGGACGCTTAATAACATTATCATCGGCAATTAAACGCAATTTCTGCTTGTTATTTTTAATAATTTCAGTTTTAATATTTTGAGTTTAGTGTTTAAAAATGAGCTGACATTTAATAAAATTGTCACATTAGCCTATTATAAAGTCAATGTTGCATACTTAGGCAAAATGTGTGTGATAATAATAAAAATCTTACGATCAAGTTTTTTGGAGATTAATATAAAATAATACTATCTTCTAGCTTTAAAATTACATAACTGTATCTTCAGAAAACTTAAATTTTAGAGTAAACAATTTGAAAATTAAACCTGATATGATCCCTTTATCCGCTATAGTCTGATAAAAGAAAAAAATAAAGACTTATCAAAAACTAAATCTGCAACGAATGAAAAACGCAGCTGAGTATGGCAAACAGTCACGCCCATGGGCATTCGCAATATATTGGCCATATTGCCAATACGCTGTGAACCATAAGACTATTAAACTGCTCATAGCGTCAATATATTTAATGGAAACGTTTAAAGCGTTTGACGGTGCTTTAAAATGTATATAAAAATATAAAGGTACTTTGTGATTATATACAAACACATGATTTATTTATATACTTGGGTAGGATATATGAAATTTGCCATTAAGTAATTAAAGAGTGGGTTTTCACCTATTAAAAATTCTTTGATGGCATTTCCTTGAAATAATATGTAAATATAGGTATGAACAAAACAGCTTTAATTAACACAGCCCTAACAAAAACCTCCCCGATACGACATTACTGGAAAGCATACGGTATCTGATAAACGCGGTACGCCCATTCTAAGCCCTGGAGACATATCGCTAGTTGAAGTAGACATAAAACTGTATTAATTAATCTAATGCATTTCGTTAGGTTCCCTTTCGCTAGAGGGCTTGCGGGCCGAGGCACTGACCTACATTTCACACTGTTAGGTGTATGTGTAGCTTTGTTTTATGAAAACAAAGATCTGTTATCGGTCTCGTGTTACGTAATGAATTGATGACGCACGTGGACTTGGTAATGAGACGGGACCCATCAATTCTTAAGTAGTTTTTTGATTTGGTTTTGTCTTTTAGGCATACCTAGGTAAAGGACAGCCTTCGACGCATTATTTTTAATAGATTACTTATAACTACATTACAAAACCACACGACCGTCAGCGGGACTGCATATAAAATTACTTTATCTATTTCAAAGAACTATAGAAATTAAAAAAATAACAATTAAAAGACGTGATTTTAGATGAAGATTAATATTAAGGTTGTAATAATACTGCAAAGTATAGTAGTAATTTCAACAATTGATTGAAATAGCGAAAACTTTTTTTACTACAAAAACTAAAGACGTGTGTCACGTCTTTAGTTCGGCAAATATGTCTCTTTTCCACTATTTGCACTCTTAATTGTTTTGTTACTTGTAATATTAATTGTGTTTGGAAAATAAAACTTTTTCATTGCTTTTTACACAAGAACGTCAGGATATATTTAAGAGGCACTCAAATCCTAGTAATAACTGTTTTAACTTTTTCATAGTCAACATGGAAGGCTTATATTGCCCTATCCTTGTTAGTATTTTCGCGGTTTATTTCAGTGATCACGAGTAGGTATCACGAGTGTGGTTCTATCATAACTGAAATTTTTAGTATTAAATGTGAGCATATCTTGATGTCAAATATAATAGAACTTGCTGGTTTAAATGATACTGTAGATTTTTTTACCAGGGTTGCATACAGTTCAATTATCATCTATTAGTAACAGTATAGTTTAAAGAAAAGTGATTTTGAAGTAGGTAATGTGCTTTGTGTTTGTATTCATAAATCATTTTCAATTCAAAATACCTAGCTAAACCCAAAAATAAAAATCAAAAGTATTCTTTTGGTATATTTTTTTGCAATATCTACGAGAGTTGATTGAAACAATAAAAACAAAAATTAAAAATAAAATTGCATACATATTATAATTTTTCTAAAATATCAACTATTCAGAAGGTACTGCATTTGTCTACGAGACTGATGTGCATTTTACCGGCGCGGCAGTTATTAGCTTATAGAATTGACTCATCGATTTAGGTCAATAGAGCAGCTAATACCGAGAATAGCGTGACAATTCCATTTCGAATACGTATAGCTTAATTACCTTAGCCTTGCTCACTAACTTAATACATAGAGAGCACCCGCAATACTGTAGCGAGTAATCGACTTTGTGACACCTTTAAGTAAACTGCTAGTTTGCTTCATGTATACTTCGTTTAGTCTATCTTGTCTAGCCTACTCTTTTCGGTTATTATTATAACTTTGAGATTAATTTTATGATTTGACATAATACTTTAAATCTAATATATAAAGACGACGTGTAAATCGTTGAAGTCGCATATCTGAGTATATTACCAGTCCTATATCGACAATTATTTCAGTTATACACGCATTGCGCTACGACTTGCAGCGAAGCACTAACAAAACACGAATAAAACGACAAAAAGCAGCTAGTCTAAAATACGATCCGATTGAAACATTACAAACATACCTATAGGTACGTGATTGATTTTATTTCTGACGGATTATTTATACTGGCGAGTTCTGAGCGATTTCACACGATTAATGAGCGATAAGGCAATGCTTCACTTCGTCGGAAGCACTCATCGAGCATCGTGTTCGCGCTGGTTATGAAACGTATTTATTACAGCTAAACATTAGTTATACGTACACACATAAATCAACGGTTTTGTAAATATATTAACAAATAATAAAAATAAGTTTTTTTTTTACATTTATCCATCATTTTTTTATTAAGGGCTAAAAAATAAGGGTAAAAAATGTGTACCGTTGCTTTGATCTATATACGAAATACACGAAATAATTATGTATCTATGCATACTCATATGAGCCATGATTACTTACTATTGAAAGATATTACAAATATTATATTAAGGATAAGAAGTCATAATTGTATTAAATCGGTTTATAGGGAACGAAGGTGTTTAGCCTAATTAATAGTTTTAAGAAAGGGAACGGCAGATTATCAGGGCGCCACAGAGTTTTTGCCCGGGGTGTCTGTGACCCTAACGCCGGCACTGGCGATACGAGTACGACATAGTTTAGTTTTGAGGTAAGCTTTGGTTACCTAACTATATATGTACTTTACTTATGTTGGCTATCTAAAACTTACTAGCGGTCGACAGAATCCACCATTTTTAGTCAGGACATTCGTTTTATTTTTTATGATGATTCTTTCTGGCAACTGAAAATATTTTGACTGATTGTATAACATTACGTAGGTATTGATACCACTACGGTGTCGTAGCATGAGTAAGTTTTATATTATACTAGCAGACCGCCCCGACTTCGCACGGGTATTCCTCACTTTTTGAAAATTAAATATAGCCTATGGTCACCGAAGATAGTGTTCCTTCCCAATCCTTCCCAATGCTGAAAAAAATTTTCAAATCGGTCGGAATTTTTAAAGGTATTTTTAACAACTGAACAAACTAACAATCAAATCTTTCCTCTTTACAGATTATACCTACTTATAAAAAGTTTCACATATTAATGTATAGATTTTTCTGTCTGGCCGGTACAAAGTGTGTGCCACGGGTCATCTACTGTAAGTGTAGTATACATTTAACCTCAAATGCAAACGATAAGTTGACTTGCAAAGGTTTCGCTATCTGATGGTCGGTATGGCATTGCATTAAATACGAATTAAATATCAAACATTGAATCTTATATGTACGTTACACTTACAATTAGTACTTTATATTTATTCATTTATTCAAAAATGGCTTTTGTGAGATACAATACAGTCATCATCAAAACTCAATATGGACAACAAGCGCAGTACGCCTTTCATACGTGTACGATGTACTGTGCAAGTAACGCGAGTGAATGTTGTTTATATGTTAGGATAATCATATAACATACGAAATATTTAATATTAGGGTCAACGAACATTTTTATGTGAAATTTGTTTATTTATCACGTTTCTTTTTGCACTTGCAAACGGCACGTTATAAAATTATTTGTTATTATGTTTAGGCAATGTTTCAATTTATAATGATTGAGAGAATAAACTATGTCGTTAGTATTATATGATATGTATATTATATTATATAAAAACTTCAAATTAGTGTCTAATATCGATACTAGATAATGTTGTTTTCTTCTAAATCAATCAAAGAAGTGGAAAATACTATAATGTAAATGTAAATAATTAATTAAATGGTACTGTATGTGGTTTTAATCACAAGCAAATAATGTAATACAAAGTTTTTTTATTAATAATGACAATAATAAGAGCCAAGTTTTATTAATTATATGAGTCATATAACATTATCGTTGGTGATTGCTACTGAGTAACTGAAAAGTTCTGAGAAACGCTAACTTAAATTCTCGAAAACAACATGTTAACAAATTTAAATTATGAGAAGTTGTGCTTTAAAACATGTTGGTTCATAATTATTGAGGTCACACTATTTAAAAGCGAAGAAACAATAACATTCGTTATTATTTGTAATTGGTAATCAAAGCAATTTCTAAATAACCCATTAACTTAAAAATACTCGATATTACATATGTGTGTCGTATTTTTTAAAATGTAAAACTTTTCATAACGTAAAACTTCAGTAAAATTAAATATTGCTATTAGACATTGCTATCAATTTTCAAAAGCAGTTCGCGTGAAATTTAAAAGTAAGATTTCACATTAACATAGTTGGTGCTGATCTAAATTTTTCAAGAATAAAAATAAAATTTTGCTTAAAACGTCTAAAAAGTCTGTCTATGATAGGGCCTTGGTATATTAACACATCATCAATATTCTTAAGAATTTTCAATACTTCGCAATGGGGGTCATTGAGGCAGGGGTGCGAAACGAGGTCGAGTGATCAGCCGTACTGAAGGATGTTTAATAATATTCATTTCACAAAGTTGAATGAAAAACAAAACGAAGCGTCATTAAATTTTGCCGCCAAAAGTTTTTTTTTGAATGGCTAACATCGCAACTTATTCTGCCAATGTTGTAATTGTCATTTTTTATCTTTATTATCTTATTATTTCGTGTAATTATTAAATACATTGTAAATAAAGTAATAAATAGGGCTTTTTTTTCGTGGGATGGATTATTTTGGTACGTTTTTATTCTTTCTTACATTATGTAAATACTTCATATTAAGATTTAATATGAAGTTATATTATTTAATATTTGATACGCTTACAAAATACCATTAACTGTAATTTTTTTTATTTTATTATTATTTTTTATATTACGTATCTCTAAGAAAATTAGTAATCAAGTAAAATAAAAATTTACATGATTAAAAATATATGACCATTATAAGTTGTACCTACGTACATATTAACGCCAGAAAAAAAAAAACAAACAAAAAAAAACATACACCATATCGATCAACAAAAACGTTAATAAAAAATAAAAACCCAAAATTTTATGCTAATACTTTAAAATAAAAAAAAAAAATCCTGCTTCATCAAAGAAAAATGACCTATCGCGTCGTGACATTGACAAATTATAATATACGCCATAGGGTTTTCCCAACCGATGTCCCATTAACATAACGGCTGGACTGACCTCGATGCCTATATCTGTGGGAAAAAATGTTTTCTGGGTTAGTTCCAATGCGTCTATCTGGGAGAGGCTGGGAGACGCGACGGCGCCAAAATCTCCCGCCTCTTAGGCGCCTCGCACCGCAACGAACTAGTGGGTTCCTACTATTGAGCCGGTTACATTCGCATAGTTCGCAATGCCTATATAAATTGTGTTTCTTTAATATATCTTATAATAATTTTGGCTAGTATTAAATACAATGATTAATGATAGTTGGCCAGCAATATTAAGGTTATCCTAACTGTAATATAAAATATTATATATGGATGAGTATACTTTAAAATTACAGAATTATGTCGGTACATATTTACAAAGGTTTTTTTTTTAATTTTTAAATTCGTACTAGTCGGTAGCAATGTTTATGTGAAAGCATAATGCATATTTAATGGAAACTGGTTATTAAAACCAGTCAATAACAAACTAAACATTTAAGTTCATCATATAAAACTCAAATGGAAAATTGAAAACCCTGATATATGTACCTATTTATAAATGTCGAAAATAATTGACGTCTTATGTCTAACTTGTTAAACAAATTATTTAACAATAAGGCACGTGTTCCTAAATTTCCATTCTAATTAAAGTAGCCTAAAGTATTCAGTGCGTTAGTATACAAGTCCAACTAAACGCAACCAAGCCGCAAGCAAAAGCTAAAATTCAATAGATAATAT
The DNA here is from genome assembly GCA_018234505.1 of Junonia neildi neildi. Lineage (NCBI taxonomy): Eukaryota > Metazoa > Arthropoda > Insecta > Lepidoptera > Nymphalidae > Junonia > Junonia neildi. Next base: position 26,490 of record DVVJ01000010.1, read on the forward strand.
TAAAATATTATGGCGTCCCAAAATCGATTACCGTAATGCGAAATAAATTTTATTACGATACCCTCAAACCTGACTGCTAGCAAACCAACGAATGGAACACAGTCATTTATTTGACATCAACGGTGACGCACGACTCTTGCGTGGGTGTTTACTGTTTCTCAGAAACATAATAAAATACATACATGCGACCTCTGTTTGGAAACTTTCGATCGTGATTCAGCTGAATGAATATTAACACTGAAAACTTACTAATTAAAACATTTGAATATTTAAATGTATTGGGGTAACGTTTTAAGCGTTGCATGTTAAGAATTTTACTATTGTTATTTTTTGTACCAATAGGGAATAACTTACAATAATCAACTTTTCTTTAAACTTAATTGTATGTAATTAAAAAATAATTGGATGTTTTATTACATTTTTATCAAAGGTTTTCCTTACTTTTTTTTTAAATTTGAGCTGTAATTCCTTTCTTTAAAATATCAATGTAATAAAAGTTCTTTATAAACTTTAGGAATGCATTAAGCAAATATTGTTAAGAAGGTCACACTCAAAATAGTTGCCTTTCTTAAAATATTTAGCTATATTAGATCAGTCAATAAAGAGTTATATGTTAAATAAATAGCAAAAATACAGCTTCAGAAGAATTCTTAAGCACTACTTTATACAATGTTGCTAACGCTGTTCCGTTTTTAACAGACTTCAGAAAATAAGGAGCTTCTTATTCCCACAATGTGTTTTTCTTGTAAGTATGACCGTTGACATCTGCAACGGTTGTAAACGATTTTCAATTTCTTTTTTCATTTCATTCAATGGAGAAATATTGTAAATTAATGGAATGCGGCAATATGTAGAAGTTGACGTGATTATCCAGTTTTATCTTTATTGATTGATGTTTCAAAATTAGACCTATTACTAAAATTTTAGTATCGTGTGTCAATTTGGTCGTAAACAAATACAATATGATCACTTATTTAACAACAAGACTGACGCAATGGAATAGCTTAACGAAGCAATTAAATAAACGCGAATGGTCTCGCTGAAACTCTTTATTGTGAATATCGTGCGTCATTTACAGCAAATACATACAATATAAATTAGTCAAGTTTTCGTCAGGTAAAAATTCATAATAGGTCATCGTTCGTAATCCCGAACTTTAAATATAAAGAACATCAGAATTGTACCGGCTCTTGTTCTATATATACTCGTATTATTGACACATAAAAATTATATAACAGGATTAATATCATTTAACGTTCATAATTTTCCTGAAAATTTTTAGTTGAGATTTTGGAAGATGACACCAAAATTACCAAAATTGATGAAGTCGTGCAGATGTAAAACCCTTACAAATAAACAATAATTACCTTAGCTTAAGAGTGTAACTACAAATATCTGATAAAACCAAAACTATTTACCTAATTAAACACTAAAATAACCCAATTATTTCCATAGATGTATAAAGCCCGACACTTTATCCGTGTCAAAACAAACCGAACCCAGAAGAAAGTTGTTAATGAAGGCGTTCATACAATTACGTAAGACTTGCAGTTTGGAGGGTGGCCAGATACGCGTCCTCGGTCCTTCTGAGAAACGTCGGGTCGGCGCCGACGCGGCTGTACGGCCGCGACGCTGTTACAGGCTTTTGGCGGTCGATCGGTACGCATTGTCAACAGTACGCATTTTCAGACCAAAGATGTTCACAATATTTTTAGTGCGAATTATGAAGGTGGGCACCTTGTTTATTTCAGTTCAGTATTTTAGACATAATGATGAAAAATTCCTATCGGTTCGCTGTGGTAGGCATTAGATTAATTACAGAATAATAAAACAGCTATAGATGTAAAAAAATCAAAGTAAAACAGGCCTCACGACGCTGTTACAGGCTTTTGGGGGTCGATCGGTACGCATTAACAACATATATGCGGTGGAACGCAAATATTATGTTTTTATTATTTATCGACGTGTTCTTGTTTGTTATTATGTTGTATTTTTTTTTGTTGTGAATGGTAATACTTTTACATTATGATGTTATTTACCATGCTGTATCGTCCACGGTATCTCTGGAACCGTAACTTTAAAGGTAGGAATATCGCTATTCTATGATCTATTAGGAACGGATTTTACAAAATTTCTTTTAAAGGATCGAAAAGAAGTGAGTAAGTTTGTATACAAAATACTCAAGCGTAGCTGTTGTTTACTGCTATCTACGAAAAACCAAATATTTATCAATTTTCTTGATTATCTTAACATAAAATAGAACATTTTAAAGATCAACTGGCTTAACAAATAAATCATCCGTCTACGGGTTTTTTTAATATTTCGTCTTACAATAATGCAGAGCAACGCAAATTATTGACAAGTGCAAGGCAATGGGCGTCTATATATCTAGGTCGCAAATATATTTTTTGAGCTACACGTGTGTTCGTTGCGTAGGTATAGGTAGGTAGGTATAAAGCAGCTTTCCACAAAAATAAACGTTAAGGAAGTACATACTAGCGTATTGTGATAGGTATACGTTTATGTCAAAGTTTAAAGATATTGTCAGTCAAAGCTACATTATGTATAACACTTAATTATTGAATATTTAAAGGTAATTTCCTATATTTCATCGTGAATTATAGTTATTTTTTATTTACATTTAGATTATTTAATTAACATTTCTATTTCTTACCTAATTAAAAAT
>DVVJ01000011.1:0-28797 GCA_018234505.1 Junonia neildi neildi
ATCGAAATAGACGTGGCTTCCATATTATAAGATGCTTTTTTTTGCATCATAAAATTTTATTGACTGTCTTTGATAAAAATAGGTATATTGAAACAATGTCATATTTAAACACTTTTGTAGGTAATTTAATTAAGATGGCAAAGAAAATTTTCAATCACTTATGTTTTACATTATGGTACATATTATAAAGATAATTTACATTAAGTTTTTCTTTTAACATGACGTAACTATGACGTGGCTATCGCAGTACACATACATTCTTATTGTTCGCCAGTTAGTTATAATAAAATATGAGATCTATAATTATTTAGAACCAGTTTTATCACTGTCCCATTATGGAATTGACAACTGTTTTATAGTCGCTGTCTTAATAGAACAAGTCTTTGTTACATCGTTTAACTACTTTTTTGTTACGAGTGCCAGTATTTATATTCGTTATTACTATAATTTTCTCGTTTAATACCATAATTATATTTTTATGATATTATGACTTTAATATCTTTGTTAACAATTACAGTCAGTACCAAAAAAAGAAAGAGGTTTTAATATAAATATTTTACTATAAAAATACCAGAGGAAAATATATTACCTACATTTTATCTACTTTGTAAATGACAAAGAAATGTCGCCATTATTTTCCGGTGTTTAAAAAATCGTATTTCTATCTATTTTAAGAAAACGAAGGGGAGAGACGATAAATGCCGGAGCTTAATAGGTTGGCTTGTTTATTTTATGTGGAAACGTTACAAGACAATCGAAACATTTAGCGGGAGGAGAAACGGTTGCCTACTTAAACCCTCTACAATGCCGTGTTTCAACGCCCTTTGTGCACTTGTCGTGCGTTTGACTGGGAATAGCTGGCAATAGCTGCTGCTCTTCGCGGAAGAGATCAATACCGACGATTGCTAAAGACATGCCAGCTCGCAGCTACATCGCACGTGAAATCGCTTTATAATAACAATATAAGCACCTCTTTAACAGTATAACATTCATATGAGAAAGGAACGTTTCGTAATTTTGTTCCATAATATTAAGGTAGGCGAAATGTTATAAATTTTCAAAATAAACATACCTAATTTACAACAATAGGTAGAATATGACAAAAAAATTAAGCACTGTGTCAAATTGTTTTGGTAAGCAAATTTTTAAATCAAAGTGGTTGCGTGTCTTTGATCGTCGTACGATAACAACGAATTTTCTTCATTGGAAATTGATGATCGATCGTCGCAGAATCTATGATTGATTCGTGTTGTATTATTCGTAGCTTTCATAAGAGTTCCTTCCTTCGGTTTACACAGTGCCGGCTTTCTCCCCTTCAGCCGCCATGATTGATTGCTACCGCACAAACTTCATATGTTTGAAAGATAATTTTGTATTTTCAGCCTTAAACAGATTAGGTACGTGTGAAAAGACGAAAGAAAACCATCGCTTCACTTGAGTTTTCTCAATACAATTTATCCTATAAAACTCATCGTGACTTCGTATTTTCATTCATTGGTGTTTCAGCTCATTTATTTAGGTAAAATGAGGCGTTTTAGGAAATCCAATAAACTCAAACAATAGGCTACAGTGATAACAAGTACTTTTAATACGGAACCTTTTAATAGATAATTCTGCGAAGCTAACCCAATAAAAGTAGATTTCAGATTCGTAAGCAACGGCTATAAACATGACAAATCTTATAATCATTAAATATCAAATAACATTTTATTACATTGTACTTTGCAATTTATAACTGTTATCAAAGGTTTCATTATTAATTAAATAACTAGTGTAAGTAACATAATAAAGATCGCGATATAGCAGTAAATTATTTTGTGCACGCGAAATTAGAAAGCTACTAGCAAAGCTTTGATTAATCTCTTAAGTGCCTATATTAACTTTAAGTGGGTTTAATATTTTTCAGATACCATTACTAATTTATCTCTTTAATCGTTACACAGAATACTTAAAACCTTTTTAGTGTAAATAATTTTCCGTTACGTATGGCGGTATGCTTGTAGCATTTCATTTTGGAGAAAAAAACAAATTCCAAAATGTTTTATTTAATCAGAAATTCTTTAGCAATTACCGCGGTAGCGGTATAGTTGGTCGGTTGCATGACTCCAATTAATTATTTGATATCAACTGTATCAACATTTCAACCAAATTAATTTTCCCACACTCTTTTAAACGTAAAACTTTGTCCTCAAATGAAAATGATAAAAGTTATTAAGAAAAGCAAAGTATGGCTTTTTTGTTTGAAATTGTACATTTAAAATTGCTTTGCATGTTCGTGCAGTATTGGGTTCCGTTATAGTGACTGTACCTATTGTCAATACATGAAGTTAATTTGAGTCTTACAATGTCATAGAATGCTATTCGTAATGACTTCCCATGACTGTGTTGGCGAAACTAGAACGAGCGGTGACAAATAGAGCGCTTTTAAACGTAATGCGGCCAATTTAATCGTAGGACAATTTTGGTTTGTGCCCGGTATGTAAATTTATTAATATCATAGAATTATGAAAAAATCGAAAACCATTGCAGGCTATCCATCCAAATAAAGTTTTTATCTATCTATCTATCTATCTATCTATCGGTAATTACTGTAAAGTAAACCTATACTTTTAGTAAAATATATGTAACTAAATTTTGCAAAATATATTAGTATATAACAACACAGGGCATGTTCAACGGATTTTCACCGGATATAATCTTGTTGTATCTTTATTTTTAAAAAGATAATGACTTTTTATTTTATTACGAGTAGGTATCTACTGTACAGATCAACGCGTTCTCATGGTCTTGCGAAATCTGACAATTTTGTACAACGATTAGGCACATTTTAAACAGACTTCCATGTTAACCCAATCTTACTCATATCCAAATCTGTTTATAATAGTTTTTCCGAAATAATAATATAGGATATACCCAAAATTGCGTTATGATTGCGACGGTGTCATTCTGTGATGGACATAATTGGCTCATTATTTGCTTCCACTGAGTCATTCAAAGCTAGATGAAACCGAGTTGCTATTTAGGTTGAACCGTGACTTGATTTGCATGTAGGGCGGCCCGACTCAGTTCACAAATGGAGTGTTTTATGTATCTATTCACCGTTTCAACGTAAACTCTATAGCTGAGCTAACCAGATTTTCCACTCGTTAAACGTCTTGAATGATGCCCATCAGAATCAATAGACGTCGCTATTTATATTATTCTAAGTTCAATAGTTTTATTGGTAATTGTTAGTAAATAAGCCATATAAACCTTGCGGTTTGTCCTCGATTGAATGTCCATAAAGGCGTGTAGAATAGCAGACAGTTGCATTGTGACGTATAGCCTTATGTAACAGACGATTTCACGCACAAAAAGCAATTTAGATTGCAAAGGTGAAGTCAGGGTGACGCTTCTATTATAGCTGGTGACTAAGCGGACTTTGCGAGGCAAGAGTGTTCCGACTCAGAGATGGTGCGAAGTGATTCCGTACGTCAAAATATGCGATTGACAGCGATACATTAGGAACTATCTGGCGATCGCAGCGCGTCGGTGCTGCCGGCGTAGAAGTCGTAATTTTTCAGTGTCAGTGCGGATACTAAACGTCCAAGTCACGGCTTAGAATAGTAACACGAATTTGCAGTTCTCGTTAAATGGCAGTCTGTTACATAATAAGTTCTGCGCGGTTCTGACACTCGCTATAAAAGGGTATATTTATTGTTACACGTTTAGTTATAATTTATTACGATGCGGCAATTTATTTTCATTCTAGTAAAATGCCATATCGTTAGTATAATCTTATCGCGGTATAATAACGAATATCCGCTATAAGTGTCATATGAGGTGACAAAATAGGCTATATATTTTGAATAATTTTATGGATAGTATTTTCTTTGGTTTTGGCGATTAATACACATTAAAATAAAACTATGTAGTTGAAAAGGAATTTATGGAAGAAAATTCATACTGAAAATATAAATTCTTAAAAGTATACGCATAAGCATTCATCTGCATTATTAAAACATTTATTATTTTATCTGACACTTTCAATAAATTTAACGTAAATACTTTCTTATAATATATGAACGGGAAAGTGTGTTTGTTTGTTTGTTCAGTTTTCACACCGTAGCTGTTGAAATGGTTGCCATGAAATTTTGCAGATGCAAAGTTATAAGCACACGTTGAATAATAGGATATTTTTTATAATGTTTTTTTAGATTTTCGCGATTGTTACACATTGAAATAAAACTACTTTAAACGGATTTAAATCGCATATATTAATTATTTTTATCATCCCGACGTTTCGAGCACTTTATAGCGTTCGTGGTCACGGGTAGACTAAGATGATATTCGTCTATTTGAAGTATTTAAGAAACATTATTTACGACTACCGCCAACGATTCCTAAGTTAATATCCTGAATAACGTTCCGGTTGCACGCAGAAGGCACTAACTGTACCTTTAGGTTACCTAAAAATAATTAATTTACGCGATTTAAATCCGTTTAGAGTAGTTTTATTTCACTATTTTTTTATCCCAGAATAATGACCTGCTCCTGAGCGAACAGCGTTTTCTTACCCAGAACGTGTATCGTTCCGTTGACATCCACGCGAACATAGCCGCGCACAAAAGCTAGTATAAGTTTTGTAATTTTCAGTATATAATATGACATGCTTACGATTATATAATGGGTAGGCGTGTGTGTGGAGGAGAAATAAGTTCATGACGTTTTTTCTGGTTTCTGTCATAGCTAAGGAATCTGTTCCCATGGAATGTAGCGACGTAGAGGTGTTGCTATTTAACTTTTTGTCATTTTATTAATAGTGATTATAATGTAAATCGTGATTAATAATTTTTGTTCAAATTTTGTCAAAAACCTATGTCATAATTTAACATGAGAAAGCTAAGCTGTTCTTATCGTTAAGCTTTAGCCGAAAATTAAAATTTGCAAGAATAAGTAAACAAAAGTCATATTTTCCCTAAATGCTTAAACATTCTTGTGTATACAATTTTAACACAGACGCAGTTGCGAATCCTTGTTATAGTTTATTATATTAATAAAATACCAGACTGTCAGTGGTTGGTTAACTTTAGTGTAGATATAATCGTATTAAGCACGCTGTCGCTCACCGGCCTAAGTACTAATTGCCTCGGCCATGTGCTGCGGAGTCTAGTTTTATGCTTACATTTCATAAATATTCTCTAACCCTACGTATTATAGAAATTGCTCAAGTATATTTTTGCTAAAATCATGTATTTTTGTATGCTTTTCAATAAAATAGTTCATCTCTAAAGAATTTTGGTCTTATTCAAGCAATTTTATTACGTTTACTAAATAAATTATAGCTATGTCTCCCGCGACGATTGTTTGGTATAAAATGCACATTAAGCTAAGACCGACTCAATAAAATTTCCATAAACAAGCAAGATTTGCTCCAGTTCTGCTAAACCTTGTAAATTCTAAAGTTTTATTAGGTATTTCAATTCAATAAACTGCAATAATATTGTTGTATGTATTTTCTTATATACCTACTCGTACCTACGAGGAAACTGGTAGGTCGTTTAAAAAATGCATGTAGTTTTCTATTATACCTATTCCATTACAATTGATTACACACTAATTAAGATGCATGTCTTTATTTTTATCTAAATGGATTATTTTTAAATAAAAGGCAAAACTTTCTAATAACACAAAAGCAGCATTTCTAATTTCTGCATCGTAGTTTCCATTCAAATGAATAGTTTCTCCGTATTATAACTTCGATTTCGTTACCCGGTACGAGTTACGATAGCGAGGGAAACAATGTGCACGAGCTTTGTAACTCACGCGCATAAACCGATGTTGAAAATGAAATTGAATTTGGTTCTGGTTGACATTTACTCGCGCGCAACTTGTCACGTTGGTTCGCGTTCCCTTTCCCTCTTATATCGGATTACACGATTTTATATCGCGATGAAAAGAGACGTAATGAATTGAGTTGATTTCTATAGATCCGGGGTCCGTTCGTGCTATGTAAATTTGAGACCTTTTATTTTCTTATAGGTAGAATGTTATAATGGAATTGTGGAACGATGTTTGTATTGCAAATGCTTCTGCTGGCACGCGTGCGTGCTTCGTAAATGCTACCGAAAGTTTTGACTTAATGTACCTATACTTTTACCGCATTTACTTACATTTTATAGAAATCTTTTATATTATGTGTTGTAAATAATAGATATTCAATTAATATTTACAATGAATGTGTGTACCTATATGTAGGTCATCTAATTTGTGTAGATAGTAAATGTAGATTGACAAAAAATGTATCCAACGAAATTCGAATCTATTAGGATAGGACATAAAATGCTAGTAAATAATGGTAGTCAAAAATAAAGATGTTTTTAATTTCATAAAATGCAGTGACAAAAATTAACTAAACGGAAAAAATAAAACTCTTACAAATCTTATGTATCTATCAAATGTATAGTGAATCTAATATCATATCTGCATTAAACAATTAAATGCTGTTCGTTCATTTGCATGCAATGCAGTGTTCTTCAAAGTGCAACGAGTGGGTTAAATTTGGATTTCTGTTTCTGCAGTCGAAGCAAATATGCGAAATCTGTATGTGATTCACTCTGCAAAATGTTAATCTTCGTTTCAGTTTGAGAATCTACATTCATTTCAAGTTTATTTTGAAATGTATCGTATAATCTTTTAGTTATACGTTTATGAAGTGAAAAGCTTAAATAACGACAAACTTGTTAGTACGTATTACAGTTTTTACTATTTGCATATAGTGCAATATTATTATTTTTGAAGTTGCGTTTTTCCTCTTTCGTTATAAAACAACAAGTTATAAAGACGATACTCAGTCAAGGCACTTGTACTGTGTAGGCATCAATTGATTAAGGCGCATAATCAGGTCTGTAGTTTGGCAGAGCCTGCTCTCTGAATTTACGATGTGCCTGACCGACGCTTATCGCATGCGAATGATCAGCCCAAGGCGCACGGACTGCTCTGCACACATATTTTATTTTATTCGCGCTACTGTGATGTAATGAGCTGATAAATGGAAGAAAACCACCAATTAGTGTCGATGAATTTATTGTTTCGACTTAAAACGTAGGAGGGCCATGTTGGTGCTTAATCTTGAATTGCATTTTTAAATTTGTTGCCGTCAGATTTAAATCGACAATTAGATGATGGTAATTACGCCGAATGACAATAATTAAGGAATGAACTGAATTATTCGTTTTTTATTCACTTATCTGTGATATTATATACGTCGTTTTGTTCTTTCAAAAATATTCCAATATATTTTGAAGGGAAAGTAGTTGTTTGTCGTGGATCAGGTCAAATATATTCAAATGGCTGTTCTAAAACAATGTAAATTGGGTAATTGGGTGCGTTTGCTCAAGCCACACGATGTGGCCATAGGCGGTGAAACGTTTCATGAGATTTATCCACTTCATGACATATTCAAAAATTTGATGAAGTGAGCAAATCTACAAATTAGCTTAACCCATAATATATGTACTGCGAAAACTTTTGAACGTATCTAACGTTAATTTACAATAGATTAGTGCATTAAAGTTTTTAGATTACTATTATTAATTCATTTTTTTGTGAATTTTTTGAGTTATAAAAATTAATAAAATGGCGAGCTCTTTATTCTGTAAGCTGAAAGATATTAAAGTCAGCTGCATGGAAATTATGATGTTGATACTTTGAATTATTGTCTTTTCAATTGATACAAAATTTATATCCGAGAGTCGTTTAAGCTTACGTGAATAGTAATGAAGATTATTTTTTCATTTTATAAGGACAAGAAAAGTTTACTATAAAATGTTAGTTTTATATTTTGCCTATGACGATATCCTGTCATTAAATGCAGTTACTCGCATTGAAAAAGCACAAAAAAATAAACATAGCAAGATTATGATAAAGTCAAATGAAAAAGCGCACACGGAAAGGCTTATTCGTAATAATTAATGAGAAATGGCCGAATAAGGTCGCCTGGAGAGTGCGTGATGCTGTTGATTCATCTCGGCTTTTATAAGTCGCTTAGCGACGGGCTTAATACGCGGTACTTGGTATGAGGTACTAATGATGACAAATTTACGATGTCGCAATTAATAGTTGAATGTTCGATTATTTTTATGCTACGCTATGATTAATAATTTTCTGTTTGCATTGACAGGAAAAGTATGGAGACGACAAACTATTAAATTTTTTTAGTTTTGCCATAATTTTTTCAAATATATTTTATGTAGCGTGTTTGATGACTATTTATTGCATTATATCGATTTTATTTATAACCGGCTATATGTATATTTCCTTTTTCTTTCACTTACTTACCTTTCATATCGTCGAGCCGTTAAGCAGTAGTATATCAATGGAACGCGTAGGAAAGGGTCGTACAAAGGAATTTAATTTTCCTCCGCCATAAAGTCACTGCCATATAATTTTAGCCTGACTTCTGTGTCCACGTCACGCAATTGAGTACCACATTGATCAGAATCATACATAATTAAATATCTCATGCTTCTCCTTTATATAGCAATTTATTTATTCGCTGTCCTCGGCCCTTGAATTAATTAAGATTGATACGAAGGAGTTTTAAATAAATCTGAGGTTGTTTATTTTAAAAAGTATTGACGGTTTTAAGATATGAATGTCTTGATTAAAAATTTCGTTCGTGTTAATATTATCTTGACTTGAGAAGAGAGATACCTACCCACCGTATTTGAGAACGCAGCAAAAGATTTCAACGAGCGCAAGCGTGTCAATCGATTTTTTAAGTATCAAAAATAATTTTTCTTTCTTCTAAATTCTATCTGTTATACAGTCTGGTTTATAACTGTTATAAAGATTTTAAGTATTTAACTTATACTTAACGTTCAATAAAATAAAAGGGTAATTCATATCCTTAAAATACATAATAATATTTCATTTGTGCATTGTATTAATTACATAAATGTATAAATTTTACGTATTTTGTTAAGAATTACTACAGTAGACTTAACTGTGTGTGTATCGTTAATTTAATTTCTTGATAGGCATGCAATATGCATGATAAAATGCGTAACAAAAATAACGCGCGAAATAACTTGCGACTTATAATAATGATTAAAAGTACGCTGTATAAGAAATTGAACTGTCTCGATAATCTGTTTATCTTTGAAGACTAACTATGTAAGACAAGTATAAAAGGCGATTGAGTTAGCTCGCGATTATCCACGCTAAGTTACTTAGCGTCGGCCCGTCCGACACAGCTCCTAGATAATGCACAATAAATATTGCAACTTGAGATGATAGTGACGGACTATTCGAGCAATAACAGTGGTTTATACAACTTTTCTGTTATAATTTCCAAAGTTTTCCTTTCATTAAAATCGTATATTGGCAATTAAAACTGAATCATAGAAAGGTCAGACAAATCTATTGTATAGTTTTAAGTAATAGTAGTAATGCTCCTTCGTATACTCGATTGATCATTATTAGAATACATTATTTATTAAAACATCACTATCAATAATTCTATTTACTTATTATAATACAAGTTCATGTATATTAAAACTTCCGTGTTTCTATTAAAAGGTACATGATAACAATAATAAGATAATTAATATAGAACTATTCATTTAAAGTAGATCATTTAGAAACTTCAACAAATACATGAATAGATTTAGATTACATAATGCTAATATTTTATTATCAAAAGGTAACTGTAAGAACGGTTTTTGTATTCTCGAACTAAAGAGCAAATTATTATGAGAGATATCATCAATTCATAAGGCAAACTGTTACCGCAGAGCGGGGCGTCTTTTATAACTTCGTTACTCTTACATACTAAATGTATAAAATGGGGTACAGAGGGCAATTATGGTAATTTAGTTCTTTAAATATTTAAAGTGTTGACTTCCGCAGATTGATAAAGGACTGTTATTGTAACATTGGCGGCCATTTTGACCGCGGGTGGGGTCAAAGCGACCCCGCCTTACATTTCCGCCACAGGATAATTAAATAATACCCTACCATTCCGCCTTCCCCTCCAGTAATGCAATTCGCCGTACATCTGTTTTGTTCCTTTTTATAAATCTTTTTGTAATTTCACGCGGCCAATGTCTATATTGGTAGCTTAGCTTTCATTACCTTTTTAATCACAATTTTTAATCAGTCCTACTTATTTGCGGTTATACTTTTGAAACGAGGGAGATTAAAACATATATAAAATGTGCTGAGGTTTTAATTAATATAGAGTACAGGACGTTAATTAGTATATTATCAGAATAACCGGCCTGGATCTCTCACGTAGGTACACATACAACGCGGTCTGACTTCCGCAGATTACAAGCTGAAATAACGGCTTTGCGAAACACGACGTTATAAAATGTCTTGTTTTATGAGATATTTATATTTATTAATATCAAGGTTAATAGACAGATTCAAAATCAAAATCAATATTACGGGTACCAAATATAGGTACATTAATGAATAATTCCTCACAAATTCTTCGAAGTAATTTAGATTCACAAGACGAAAATCGTATTATTTAAGTTTTAATTCGCAAAGACTGTAAAAGCAACAGTCGGATGGTAAAGTAACGAAACTTCATTCAGGCCGCCTCCACTTGTAATGGCTTCGTTCTCAAAGGCATTATGCTTTATTACTATTCAGGTTATTCATAATGTTCGCTTGCCAATTGTTATTTTATATTCATGCGTGCCTATTCACAGGGTTATAATTTTCACTTTACATTTGCTTGGTAGGTAAATCAAACCTTTCACTATTATTCTGTTGATGGCTAGCTGTTTCATGTCTATATGTTCTTTTACCCGTGTTTACAAAAGGTTGTTCATTATGCAAATGTTAACATGAAAACGAATGAAAACGTTGAATCAGTAATTGAAGAAAAAAAATAATAATCGCGCTTATTAATTATATTTTTATTAGCTTGAGGTATAAACCATTTTCAGTGATCATGCAAATTTTTCTGAGATTCGCGATAACCAAACAATATGGATATATACGTAAATGTAACTTAAGAATATATTTTCTTATTTGTTAAGATATATGTCGTTATATTCTGTAAAAATAAAGAAAGAAAATATTAAAAATAACTATTAAAAGATGTAAATACAACAGTGTGGTTTCATATCTGTTGAAATTGAATTTAATATAAAATAAGCTTCTGATATAAACAATGCATCTTGTTTAACAAAGTTTATTAATATTCAAATCTCTATGTATTCGGTATTCGCACGTGCTCCTATTTTAAAGCAAATTGAACTGCGGATTGGCTTGCGGGTAACATCTCATTTGACGCGGCAACGCTTCCAATTGTCTTGTCTCGGCTTTGCCCATTGTCTGAGTTATCAACGCCATATTAATACCTACTGCAGTCCGTCTTCTGCGAGGACAGGACAAGTTATTAGTATTGTCTAGATTAGATGGAATCTTATTTGTGCCATGCAGCTTGTGACTCGAAGCAAATTTGCTATTCGTATTCGAATACGGATCCACAAGCCAGGATGTTTGTTACTGACATATCTACCGAAATCAGAAGTAGGTTAAAATAATTTGTTAAAAGTAGTTTGAAGTTGAAAGTCTAAACTTATATCTACACTTTCTTTTTTATGAATCTGAACCTTGAAATAACCGCAGTACGACTAACAGAGAAGTTACTGATACAATGGTCTTTAAAGATGCAGCGCTAATAACAATAATGAATCGCCAATTAAAATCTTTCTATAATGAAAAGTATGTTGTAAAACTCAAAGGAACTGTTCGTCGTATAGAAAAATGGCAGTATTATAATGTCGACACCATTCCGAATGCGTATGAATAATAATAGCATAATGGATAGCGGATTATTTTGGTTCTGTCTGTTAATTCGGTGACAGCACAATGAGCTACACACGGTATGTTGACGTCTATCATCTTCTCTAGAGCCATTCTCTGATTAATTAATGAAAGTAACTGTGAATGTGTAAATATGTGATATACTTACTGAAAATGTTAATAAAATGTACATATGTATATGATTATCGAGTATAGTGTAGTGTGAAGATGAGATAACGAAAAATCATGATCTCCCCAGATTAGTTTCAGTTTTCGTATATTGTAGTAGAAACATTTTCTTTCTCTAAATAAAGTAGAAACTATATAGAAAAGAAACATAGCTAGTGAACATACGTCTATAACTTTAAAGGTACAAAGTTTTGACCACTACAACTGGTAGGTAATACAAAAATTGTAATTGAACGTTTGTAGCATAAACATCGAACTTTCGTTTGATTTTTGTTATAGGTGCTGGTTAGGAGTTTTTGTAGTCGAGAAAAACTTTGCAGTCGTATCGTCACGGATTTACGTAAAAAGAGGACTTCTTTAATCCATTTTAACAAAGTATATTTCAAGGAAGCTGTTTGTCGTTATAAATACAGTTTTTGCCATCACGTACAAAACGATTAGCACGGAGTGCGGTTAGTGTAACTAATGCTGTATTAACACTGTCGAGTCATAGTGATTCCAGTTTAATTGAATGTCGTGAAGAGGCGTAGCGAATGTGTGGCTGAGTTGCCACGGATAATCAATTCCACTGTATGGACATTAGACGGAAATTGAATATCTGCGTTTATTAATCAGAGGTATGAATGGGTAATGTTAATATTTGATTAGTTGTCTATTTTAAAATTATGTGAATAATAAATTTTAATACATTTGTATATTATTTTCCGTTATATATTTCCGTGAGCTATGAGAAATCGGATGTGAATTGCAATTGGTATAATTTATAATTGAATTATCACTTTAATTAGATTAATTATATCAATTAGATATCAGGCCAATATTCCCATCAATTAGTTTCGGTCACGTTAATACGCCCTTTATGAATTAATCGCTTCAAAGATCAGATACAATACACAAGCTAAATAAAAATGTTTGTCATTATTTCTTTATTGCAATATCTCAATAATAATAAATATCTTTGATTAAGAATTACTTAAGATGTTGATGTTGATAAAATATTACCTACACAAAAAGTTCTCAGCGGTATTAGCTATTAGAGCTATTCGGTAGCTATGAAACATTTTTTACCGCGTTATTATTAAGTACCTTTATTAAAACTCACAGTAGTAACAAGGACGTATCGACATCTAGTCACGGTTGTTTTTTACGTACAAATTGGTGGTGGCGTTAATTGATCAATATAAGGGCTGTCGTGCACAAAAGCGTCTTGTCCGAGGAGTCTTCGTTTTCTTTTATTATTTCAATAGAACAGGCTTATATAACTATTCATATCGCTATACGATAAAATGTGTTAGAAGAATTTTAATTGAATATATACTTGAGTTAAAAGTCGGTTGGTTTTCTATAAGTTTAACGAATAGTTTTCTGTCGGGATCGGATTTTTGTCTGCGACTATCCCAAGTCGGATGACTGGTTAGTTTCGGTTCCGGTACTGCGAAGTGCGCGCGCTGCATCGTCGTAATGATAAGTTTCTGTAATGGCGGTGCGCGGGAGTGCGCCGCTGCTGAGTCAGCGTAGTTGAACGTCGTTGGCGCCTTCACATACGCTTACACTCCGAATTCTTTCCCTTAGACCTCAATTATTTTCTATAATTTTCACACATAACTTTTATTTATTTATGTTCTGAATGCAGGGCTTTAAAAGGCTATTTTAATATTGTAACACGTAGTATATTAGCATTTATCGTATGTTAAATGATAGACTAACAAGGAATCAATCTTAAAAGTTATCGGATACAAAAAACTGTAAGAAACTGGAATTTTCTTAATCAACGATTACGATCTTTGAAAAAAGTGCTCAAGATTCTCCGCAGAGCTTCTTGCTTGATTGTATTCCGCTTGATCCCTCCGTTCCGCTCTCGCTCTATGGTAATTCATCGGCATTGTTTTATTTTCATGCTGACGTATCCGGTCGGACCACTCTCGTTTGCACCTTGTCAGCGCTACTGATCCCATCAGCGGCTCTAATTGCTCATATTCCATTAAAAGTAATAAATACACCCCGTTCTCACCTCCGCATTAGAGTCAGCTTGATTACTACACTCCGGTGATTCTATTATTCTAAGCCTCTTTAATATTTGATGAGCGTTTGTTCGACTGTTTTTTTAACCGCCATATTATATGGCTCAAGTGTTACGTATTTACTTTGGGTGCTCGAGTACTATTTACTTTAGCTATCGAGTATTACTGTGATTTGTGATAGCTGAGGTTTTGATTACATACGGTTTGAATTGCGATTTTAGTTTATTTGAAGTGTTTATGTTATAGATGATATTTACATATGTAGTGTAGGTACATATTTTATTGATTCATCGTCGTTTATTAAGCCAACCAAAATATTTATTTTGAAGATATTGTAATAGAAATGTTAAACTCATTCAGTAGACTTTTGTCTTAAAAAATTATGTGGTAACATAGTTGCCACTTTTTGGAATTTCTAAAGAATTGAGTCATACATAACTTCAGTGCTAAGTTCTCACGCTGCATCTGATTATGTCGCGCAGAAAAACGTATAAAACGGGTGTAAGTTATAAAAGGAACGAGTTTTTATATGAAACGTTATATTATAAAGTGAATATAAATTAATTGAAGTATTTCTTTTTCATAAGGAGTAATTCAAGCAATCGTACAGGCAATTTCTCACGCCGTAGCCGTCGAGAGTGTCACGCGAGTGGGCAGAGTACAGCGGCTCGTTCACAGGTTATAGATAAATGAAGGCGGGCGGGGGCGTCGGACAACCACGTGGAATAAACAAAACTATGACCATAATATTTACATAAAACATTGCGTGTAAAATATATAGAATAATAATATACATTCCCTCTTTGAATATCAAAAAGCTTATGACAATGCTTTCGATGGTATCCTACTATATACCTAGGTACAGAGTATGAGTCATTGGATTTTAAAATACCATCTTTATACATAGTTTAAATCAGAAAATTTTTGTATTTTAAGTCGTGAGTCGTATACTTTATAGATAATAATAATAATTAGTACATATTCATATCAGATTATCGCAACATAAATTGTAGGAACAGTAGGTACGTAAAATGACTAGGCTTGCATTTTTTAATTTTTGTCTGTAAATTCGATTGATTTCTAAAGTTTTGATGATTAGTGCACAGTTCCCTGTGGCGCTTTAGTAGTTTTGGCTTTCCAATGAAGATATAATGTAAATAATAGTTTTGACTTACCCAACCATACCTAAGGTACATAATAATAATTATGTATACCTAAGATTATGCTAAAAACATTTCACCAAGATCTACCAACGTTAAAGTAATTAAGAAAAATAGCTCTTCATAGAAACTTAATTTATTCACCATTTTATCCTGAGCTTTATTTAAAAAACCAAGGGAAGATATCGTAAAAAGTTTTATGTAGCAGATTTCGCAGGCTTAGTCCCGGAGTTTTAAGTTTAACAATCTTTTATTAAAAGTGCATATTACGTTTTAACAAAATAATTAAAAGGAATGCATCGTGGCGTTCTATAACAATGTTTGTGAAAGTTCTTGCGAGGCACTCGATGCGGGCCCCGTTTAAGTAAATAAGGTACACGTCCGCGTGTAGGCTCCCCATGTTTTTATCTGTCTAAGTCTGCCGCTCCACGCTTGTTATCTTGTTATCCTATCTCGACGAGATTGTACCTTTTTGTACAGATGCACTCAATATATGCACTCCTTCACCGGCTCAGTTGACTCAAGTTTCTGCAATTTAAAGAGCGACTGGATTCAATTCGCATAAGAGATGCTTAATTCCTGACGTTTATTTAAATGTATATTTATTTAAAATTTATTGTCATGAGAGTATTAAATGGTGAGTTAATGGTACAAAGAAAGTCACGATCGTTGAAAATACCATTTGCAGTTAATGCTGTCATCGTTTATGGTGTTAACGAGGCAAAGGTCTCTGCGCCCGCGACCTCGCAATCAATATTTTATTACTTAGAATAAAGAATAAGTTTCTAATAAAATTTCTTCATTTTATTACAGTTATTACGGTCATGTTAAAAAAGCCGACTTAAGCTTCTTTACGAAGTGTGTCTTTTCCTGATGGTTTCTAATATACCAATATATTCTAATCGTTGACTTTTTCTACGTTACAAAAAAAAAAAAGAAAAATAAGATAAAAATGTCTTGATAAGCTTTTGGCATACATTTTCATTTCGCATTAATTAAAAACGTCCACTATAATTTTCTTCAGACCTCGTAACCGTAGTTAGTATAAACTCAAATTAAAGTCATTGCTTTAAATTTAAGTTAAAGAGCAAAGCGACACTAGTAAGCCGGAAATCTTTTAAAGAGCTGGCTAAAAGAACTGTTGTATTTTTTGCGAGATTTTCGAATAACTTAAGAAAAATGTTTTTTAACGTGGCTGCCTTTAGATGAACGTACTTTGACCATTTTCCGCAAGGTTAAATTCTCATTACTTTTCTTTAAAAATAGGTTACCTTTTATAAAGTCTATTACAATGATGACTTTTGACTGCGGCGTTTCGTGTTCCACATAGAACCCTTTTAGTTGAATTCTTTTATTCACCAACAATTATAGCGCATTGCGGGACGCGGGCAAAGGATCGTGAACGCTTAATGATAAGGCAGATGGCGGCGGCGGCTTTGCCTCGCAAATCACGCTTTAAGTCGACGCGAAAGCAATGGCTTCTACAATAAAATTAAAATTAATTGTTTAATTTATGACACCAGCCCCGGTGACGGGCGTTTCAGATTTAGTCGTTCGAATAAGTGCCGTCTTAATCGGCGATTTACGCGTACCTTTTTGTTGAATTGCTTTAGTGCGGAATTTTCGATATGAATTATTATAGTCATATTTGATTTATAAATTATACAGGTATGAGTAAATTTATTATAAGAATGAGCAGGAAATTGGTTTTTATATTCGACAAGCGTATTAAAATCGTGAATAAGTCAGTGCTTACTGCAAGAATTAAAATATATTGCGAATACAGAGTCGTGGTTGCACTAGAACGCGCGACGTCGGGTGCGCGTCGTACGCTTATCGCATAATGAACTTGTATTATTAGACATGGCCAAAACATGGAAAGTGTCTATACCTATTAATGGCTATTCATAATAATAGTTATTTTAACTTCTATAGCAGCTTTACAGAATGTATGATAAATATTTATAAAATAAAGGTTCTTCGTGTTTAAACGTCATTTCTATTACAATAAAAAGTTTGGGTAGCATAAAATTGTATTTTAAAACATACATTAATATTTAAATACTCAAGAAGAATCTATCTCCAAATCTAATAATCACAAAATAAACATTGTTGATTTATTTATTTATTTAAATATTATACCTACTTTATTGTACACCACAAATTAAAAACAGATTAGCCTTATAGGAAGTACATACGTACGTACATTATAGGATTATTTATTAGTTCGCCTAGCTTCCTTGACAGTTTTAGTATTCACTTGTCGGGCACATCAATTCTATTTAACTGTTGTATTGGTTGCGTAATTTTCATTTTGTGAGCATGTTATTTTAACAGTCTTATAACGTCTCTCATGAAACTACCTAGATGTAAGTACTGTTTCGATTACGAATAAACATCACATCATCTTCGGAGTATTCGTTTTTGCATTATGTATTATTGCGAATGATGTACTATGAAAAGCTAATATGTTTAAACTAACATTATGTTGACATTATGGTACAATGCAAGAAATTAATTGAATTTTCGTAACACTCAATTATAACCATATAATTAAATATAATGTTGAATGTGATGGGGACGAAATTACTGATGAGAATAATAATAATTTATTAAATGTTATTTAATTTCGACATGTTTCTATTTACCAAATGTGTAGCTATTAAAAGTTTTTGTACATGTCTTGATTAAAACATGTTTCGCAATGAAGAGTTTTTGTCCTGTGTTTAGAATTTTGAAGTAAACTTACAACATATAAGTACTTAGGTTTTTATGTATTTTAACAACTTTGTGTATGGTTTTGTAGTTTCATTTTTAATAGGAGTCTATTTTTGGAGGCACTTTTCTAGTCTAGGTTTTTAGGGTTCGCTGTTGTATCTTAAGATAACAACGAATCTATTAGCTCGTGTATCGTTATTCTATTACATATATGCATGCAAAGTTTTAAATATGTTTACGTATTTGTTTATTTGTATTTTCATGAATACCCCACATATTGGTGATACAGTGAGACAGTGACTTAAAATTAGATCTCTGAACCTTCCATTTCAAAATCTACTTAAAATTCGAAAAACGAATATCACTTTTGGAGTGCTGAACCTACCATCAACCTGTCACTAACAATAGCGATTTGGCTCAACCTAGCCGACCGCTATTTGCATAGCCCATTCGCTAACAAGACACGTTCGAGTACAATTGCGTTCGCGAAAGAACCCTACTCAAATATCCCATTTCTATTTTAGCCTGCAAACGCTTGTTTAATGTTCGGCCCGTACAACCGCGCCGGCTAACACTTAACGCTTTTTGCATACGAAAACGTCCGACGTTTACCTCTCAGTGTCTCTTGTTATTACCCTACTCTATATTCAGACTGCGTCGAGTTGAAGGTCACCCTTCTGGTCCAGATAACGACTGACTGGCTATAAGAGTGCCTTCTATTACTTCATTCGTTTGTACGCGGTTGCGCCAGATTCAATTCTTGGCAGTCGCAACTTTAATGCTTATTTTATGTATACAAGTTGTAAACAGAGTAATGTTATTTGTAATCCTGTGGTCGAAGTTTGCACTGCAATTTTCGCTTACATTATCTAATGGTATTTTGACGTTAAATCTATTAAACGAATATGATCTTTGTTTGTACATATTATAAAAACAATTCTCATACAACCTGTCTCTGTATCAAAAGATTCGGTTTATTAATAACCCAAGAATGAAGCGACTGCCTTAAATTGGGGAGTTGGAATGTTGACAAGAAATTAAGGCAATCAAATATCTTTTATACTTCTTACGATTAATATACGTCATGTTTAATGTACTTATAACAATACTAGCATTTAATAATTCAACTTGCCCTACGTAAGAGGCTCGGTAAAGTGTCTAATCATTGTGTGGGTTGCCGTAATTGAAGTGGAGAATCGTTCCGTTCCTTTTATCTTAATTTATACGTTTTAAGCGGAGCGATGGGTAATGCTGCTGTGACCGCTTGTCAGTTTCAATAACAAGGTGCGCGCAAACGAGATTGTGCACCTGTTACCGGCATATTGTTGAAACTAATGACCGTAATGATTTGTAATAAGCGCAATAACAAGGCGTTGTTTGTAATTTATACGATATGTATCCGTCGATAGGAGCTTTCTCGCTCATTAATTAATAAATTGTCCCCGTAAGCGAGAAATAATCACGAGATCGTTGTTGCGTGACTAGTCTCGTGATGGATTGCGTGAGTTTTATAACGTCGCTGCCGAATTTCATGAGAAACCTTTAAGACGCCACCTATTAAATGTACGTTTAACTTTTATTTACTTACATTGTTTTGATGTTATACTCTATTATCAATTTGTAATATACCTATGTGCCTAATTGATAAATGATAAATTGTTTTGCTGTATTTGCAAATGGCATTAATAATAACAAATGAATAATAATGTTAGTTAACAGAACTGAATCAGCGTAGTTTATGATTTGTTTTGATTACATATTTTCATATTCCTCTTTTTTAGAAATAAAATAGGAATTGACAAATGACTGTTCTTAAAAAAGCCATTTAAACTTCGGTCACCTACATTAAAATAATATTAGAACAAGGTCTCTTAAATGTCAGTACTAAATTAAATGGAAATCCTTATTGAGTCACGAGTTCCATATCAGATAGCAGCAGCAATTTGTCCAGTGTCATTGTGTCTACACTCGTTGACCTTGTACTGCAAATAAAAATGAGATCGTAATGCGTAGTACCGTTATATTTATTAACATATAAACCGTTCGCTCGTTTAAAAGATTCATTCTCAAATTCCGTCACCGTATAGGTTACACAATAAGATTTGGGTCAGAATTGTAACAATAAAGTTTGTTAAGGAGTTATCTGTAAGCGTAATCGAAGCGGGCCGTCCGCAGCGGTCTCGTAGCAACAAAGACGGGGCGCTAAATTATATCGCCTCAAGTTTCTAGCGAACCGCGATGGACCAAGAAAGAATTATTGCAAGTCGCGATGCATCTCCCGTTTCGCACGCCCGCTTCGCATTGTTATTAAGTTCAGAGGTCGCTTTGTTTATGAGTCGACGCTTTTGAAAGGTAACGCGGCTAACTCGAGTGAAAACAACGCTCGGCTACGACACGACGATGACATATAATTGATAATGAAATGTAAATTGAATGTAATGCTGATCGTTTTCGATTGCTATTACCTGATGTTAGGGTAATGGTAACGAGATATCAATTTGTACTGTATATTGAGTAATTATATTTATTTAAAAAATTAAGTTCGTCAATTTTAATTATAAAATATTATATAGATTGGGAAATCTAACCTTATTTTTACCAAACGGTAACTAAGATAAAAGTGTTATTAGAAGTAACAGTTTTTCTATTATTTGTTATAGGTAAGTACCTGTAGGTAATTGGCTTGTAACTGTTTCAATTCAAAGCCTACAAATGCTGTATGCATATATGGGTACAATATTTGTTTACATGTTCGTAGAGCACGTATGACCGCTTTCTAAATCGACAACTGTGCAAAATATTAGTCACGCCGGTTTCGCTCTTTAGGGTGGCATATCGTTCGCTGCAATTCACTTTCGACAGCGGTCGTGCGCCCCGCGGCCTATGAGTACACAGAGCTTGAATATTAGGGCTGCCTTGCATAATTGTAACGATCATTATTTAAAAAAATAATTAAAACTCATAATACTGTATTATTTTTTGAAAGTATATACGTTTCACGCGATTTATTCTCATGAAATATCCAGTCAGAAGGAACACATAAATATAGCAAATATTATCATGTTTTATTAGACAAAGTTATTGAAGCAAATTGACGGCATTCCAGGCGTCTGTAAACCGGTGTACTTGCCCGTCTTGCCTTCTAGGTCCCTAGCATGACAGCCCTATACCGTGCTATCAGTATTATGATCTACGGCCGCAATTATGAAGTGGTTACGTGTTACAAGCGGAGCCAGCATTTTGCTTGTCTTGCGTAACTCGGTGCAGTCGACCAGATGCTTATTTGTGCGATAGCAAATTATCATCTGGTTAACTTTGCATTAAGCGCGGCTTATTGTCGTCGCCACTTCGTGCGTATTTAATTTGAGTTTCTTGCGAGGATCGTGAGACTGAATTGTTTGTTTTATTTTTAATTGTGTAACTACTTTATGACGTCTTTTATTCATCTTTCAAAGATATTTTGAAATTACTTAGTTTAGTTTAAAAATAAACATTAATAACTTAACATATAAAAAACTATGTCATGTAATTGAAATAATTTTGACTAATTCGTATTATGTGATACACTCAGTATAAATAACTATTTTTTTATTAAATGCTCTTATTTTAAACAAACATTGTTAAAACAAACGAGCGTATAAACAAAGGGTAGATGAAGACTCGATCGATTAGCTCGCTGCTCAATAAAAACTTCGGCACTGACTGCGAGGAATGCCGGGTAAGCTGATCCTCTAAATGAGTGACGAGTCCCACCGAGCGTGATCACGCGAACCGACTGACAGACTTTATATACTCGACTCCTGAGCTACTATATAGATGTTTCATTTTGGGCTACGTTTTTGTACGCTATACAGAAAAATTTAAATCAAATAGCAGTTGATAAGAAAAATTGATTTCATTTTTTGTTTTTAGGAAATATTTTGCCAATTGAGAAAGACAAATATTAATAACAGCTGTCAGAATAACAGTACAGACAATTTGCCATTGCCATTCGCCATTTGTATTTTGTATTGCAATTTTACCTCAATTGACTTTTAATTTGCACATGAATTTTATTTATTTATTTTTTGTAGAAACTTTTTTTTTCATGTTATAAAATGTTTAGTTAAAAACTTCCTAGGCATTTTTAGCTTTATTTCTAAATAAGGTACTAAGACCTGGCCCAGGTCTCATACATTTCTGAAACATCCCCTTTCTTTTTCTTTTGTTAACTTTACCAAATTCCTTATTTTGATTAACACTACAAAAAATCTTTAAAGTTTGATATTGGTATGTGATATATTTTGCTATCAAAAGAAGTGATGTTTATATAACAAAGGAAAATGTAAATTTAAATGAATCAACATTTCCCAGAAATTACTAACTCATTTTTGAATAGTAAAAAATTGGACATTTAGCTTAAAATGATATTTTAAAATAACAACGTTCATGGCGTCAGTCCCGCTTCGAAGTGCAATTTTATCATGCTGGAATAATATAATACGGAAATACTTTTTGCGAGTAATTATTTTAAAGCAAAAGTAGAGTTAGTTGTATTTCCAATGTTTTAAAATGGTATTTATTGAAAACAATATTATAAGTAGTAGTTTAATTTCCACCTTTGAGAAATTTCTTCGTAGCTAAGCTTGTGCTTTAATGTAATTTAATACGTTTTTTTTTTATGTTGAGAACGTAACGTTTGCGGTGGAAGCCTTCTATAAAGGTTTCAGTTAAATATTTCGGTCGCGGTTACTGCACATCTTGTGTAAAAAACCTAATCGAAATTTTGTAGAATATATCATGTTTATTACAACTAGATGTCGCTCGATTTTTCTCCTAATTTTATGGTTAATGTGCTCAAAATAGGACTATTAATTAAGTCATGAAATTGACTCGTTCTAACAAACGAACTCTTTCTTTCTAGAAATTTTCGTTCTAAAAAAGTATATAATATTTTTTAGATTTAATAAAATTATAATTAATATGTATGCATCGAGCTATATTATGTCAGTCATAATAGAGACGTAGAAATAGTTGTATAGATATCATGATGGTATAGTTGCGTGCGTTGCACGCTCTTTGTACCGTATACCGTTAACTGTTGTAATTACTGCTTTTGTCTTTATGACGACAATGAGATAGCTTTGTGCTTTGTAATATGAGCTGTATTAATATGATGGCCCACGCCGCAACACGGGTCAAAGACTACCAATATCGTTAATGATATTACTGTGAAAAATTAAACTTTACCATCACATATTTGCTGTACTTTATTTCCGTTTCGTAATTACTATAATTATATTTGCATCTACTTAAAAACCTTTTATAATGCCGAATGCATTATAAAAGGTTTTTAAAATAAAATAAAAAATAACAATTCTAAGTGTACCTACATTTTTTTATGTAGTATCTAAAAAACTGTATCTAAAAACCATTGAACTAATTTATTCATTCTTCATTATAATATTCAATATACCTACAATGTTGACCTAAATAATCTATTGATCAAAGGTCGTTTCTCAAAACAAAATAAATCGCATATCTGTAAGTAGACCAAAGAAAAAATATTACCCGAAAATATTTAACGAGCATAAAATACCACGCCAATTATGATTTATGTTTATTCGATGAAACATAGATTACGCGGACAGAAATGGTACGATGTTAAAAAGAGTATTATGAGTAAGGGGCAAGTTAAACTCGAAAGCTATTTATCATAAACTTATCGGAACACCGCGGCGGCGTTCGGTTTTCTCTCACGTCCATATATACTTGAGCCTTGTCGTTTTCTTTTTGTTTCGAAAACAATGATTACCGCGTTGTCTGGCATGCGATGAGCGAGTAGGATGCTAAGATTGTTTTGCATTTACGAGGTGAAACCATCAATTTTGTAAAATTGAGAAGTGAATAAGGTTCCATCTTGAATGTATCGAGCTAAGCTTTATTTAGTGTTTCATCGCTTCAGAAATTGTAGTATGTAGTATATTTAGATGCTGCTTTATGGCTCACTTTTGAGAAAAGTATTTCACACACATTCGTCTATTTCAAGAATCAACGTGGTAGGATTAACCTTTTAATTCCTTATCGACCTTCGTTTAATTCGAGAGCTTTCTAAAAGCTTTACATTTCTTTGCATAACTTAACATTGATTTTGTTGGCAAATATACCTATCTCATTAGAATCTTGTGTTTAATAATTCCTGAGCTTGTTAGCGGGGAAACATGATAGCTTAATACAATAGCTATCTGTGTGGATTCTCAAGCATTACGTCTAAAGTAGTCCCACTCGTGCGGCTGTATTACACCGCACTGGTTTGTACCGGGCTGCGGGCGACGATGTAAACTGCTGTTGCGTTTGCCGAACACGATCCCACTACGCCGAGACACTACCAGCTTAGTGTATCTTACTGCGCTAATGGTTTAGGATACTCGCATACATGTTTTGATTTACATGCTCCGTGAAATCTTCGGTGAAATTAAAGTGATGAGTTGTGTTAATATTCCGTCGATTTGTTGGACAACACTTAAAAAGTATTGTTCCTAGATATTGATTAATTTATTATTTTTGCAGAATGCTCTCTTTCTTCTCTTTTTAGAAAGATTCATAAATCAAAAATAAATCTCGTGCTTAGGTGCGTGAAAATATCACTAGTGAAAGATCACTATTATACACAATTTATACAAGAGCTCATGATGCATCTACTGTAAAAGAATATGTTACAACATTGTTTTCCTTTAATAGGTAATCACTGACCCACAATTCAATTGCCGTTCAATTATCAGAAGTGTGCTAATTTTTACTAATCTGTTGAATTAGTAATCCGCCTCGCTTTCATAGACTGTCGCCACACGGTTCTCCCGTCGCCTGGTAATGAGCAACATCTGTGAATCAATGAGGTTCGCATTTTACGTAGCGCCGCGATAAATTTGCATCGTCAAACAGCGGCTGTAGCGCCGAGGCACGTTCAGTAAATAGAATAAATACGTCCCTTTTCACCCACCCCGTGTCCCTATCACAAACAAAATTATCTGTCTCTCCATAATGTGCTTTGGGTTGAGCCGTTTTCAGATTGTGAACTGCTTTCGTGTGAAAGCCGCTTATACGTTGTCATGCGTGTGTGATAAAAATAATATTTTAGTTTCTTACAAAAATAGCTTTTGAACCAAATATTTTAGTTTTCGGTCAGCACTCCTGTGCATTAGGATTGCAGATTGTTTTGACTTACGTTAAATAAGAATAATTTATCATTATTTTTCAGAAAGATTCATAAAATTGTGGTGGTAATTTTGGTCATTTAGTACAGTTTTACAGCAGTGCCTACCTATCTATGGACATTTCGACTTCTAGTGTAGGTTATACGTAAAGCATGAATTGTAAGCGTAGTAATAGATACGAGTGTTATGTGGCCTTATATGCGTAGGCTCGTATGAAGGTATATGAAAGTCTAATGAACGGAATGCTGTCAGATTTAGAAAAGATAAGCATGTGAATAGTCAAGTAAGCGGGGCGACCGATGAACTCGGAACGAGTTTGTCGGATCTGAATCCGTTGAAGTTCAATAAGCCGGGCTTAGCATTGATCTTCGATTCGGCGATTACGGACGGCGTTGACGGATGTCGGCTTAACTTGTCTCTCGCTGCCCGCCGGAGACACCTACCACATTAATCTCTATTCCTTACGAGCAACACGTAGATTTACGCATCGACGAAAGTAATTTATATGCAAATCATTTTAACTTTGACGAAATCGTGACTCTAATATGCGTGACATACGATGTCGATTAGGATTGTATAAGAACATGTAATTAAAATTACACAATCTGTACGTCTTTATGATTATGTGAAATTGTTTTACATCTCGATAATCTGAATTTAATATATTATTAATATTACTGTTTCTGTTACGAGATAAAGCCATCTCGGTTGTTAGATTGTTGCGCAGCGCTTTGTATGCACCAGAACAATATTCAAGGCGTCATGATAAATAGGAACAAGCTGCGGAGCAACAATGCCGTCCGTAAGGCGATACCCGCGCTATCGACCGCTCGATTAATGACCGTCTCACCTAAAAGAATGGACAATAATATTTATAATCAGATAACTAGCCGCTACTGCGTAATTCGTGTCCCCATTGTACGAGTGGCATCGCCCATGTATTACTCATCTTACGTCGACTGTTATCAATAAACGAGTCAAACTCGTATACACTTCTTATTTTATAGATCGTGTCCGTATTGTATTTCGTGTGTTCCGTGGTTGTGTCGCTCGTAGGTGTTCTTTGTTTGTATTATTACGAGCAATAAAAGTATTACGTAACAATAGAAATCTAAGAGCACAATAAAAATGCCTGAGTAAATACCGTTTATAATATGGGTTAGATATTCAAGGAACTAATCAGTTCGGGCTGCTTTCATGTTATAATAGTTAATGAAGCGTTCCGCCCACGAATGTAAAGCCCATTGATCTCATACAGTTAATAGCACGGACAGACGTGTGTACGGCGCCTGCGCACCATACCCGACTCCCTATCATCATTGATTACAAACTTCATCATGTGATTCTATTAATATTATGATATATAGTATACCTACACATATTATATACATAAGTTGTCATAATTAATTTTTTTTCTATTGCATAAGCTTTAATCAGATAAATAAGACAACTTGCTTAAAGTTTGACGTAAATTGACAACGTCAATAATCAGTAATCAGATTTCAGTATTTATATTCGTTCATTGTCTGTCTTGTTTCTATAGATAAACGAAAAAAAAATGTTTGGAATCAAACAAATAGTTTCTAAGATTAGTCCACAGAAACAAGTAAACAAACTTAAACAGAATATCAATTATCGAAAAATATAACTCAAAATTAAAAAATAACACAGACGAATGTAAAAAGCTCATTTAGGAACAACATTTTCCTAACGTAACCGCTGTGTATTTTTAACCCAATTAAGTCGTTAAAAAAAGAGAAAAATAAAAGCATATGATTATGAGTACCAATTTACTTAAGTGGCTAATTATCATATTTGTGAACTGAGGAGGTGCAGTTAAAACTATAACGTATCTAAAATGTAAGTAGCTCTTGGAATCTTTATGCGTGTTTAATGTTAAGGAATTTGTAGTAGTGTTTGTAATGTCAACAATTAGAACCAATGTCTTCTTGCATTTAAAACACTCATAGATTATGCCAGTTTTACATTGATTAATTTGTGTAAAAATAAATAATAAAATATTTTATTTCTTCTCACACATTGATCAAAATACAAACTAGGTTGAGATCTTCTATGATATATGTACATTCGTTTATAGGGTATTCGTAGATAGGGTTAAATGCATTTCGTCATTGTAAGCTTTGGATTATTCGATAGAAAACTTAACGAAAAAAAATTATATTTTTTAGTTTACATTACTTACTGCTGCTTACTTACATTGGAAAGAGCTAGCTATCAAGTCAAATAAATATGTGATATGTGAGTAAACTCATAAATGGTTATTTCTAGAATTATTTTTCGTGGTCAAATGTGATAGGTAATAGTCGTAACTAATAGAAGAAACTCAAGAAAATAGTCAATGGCCATCAAGACGAATATTTATGTATACGTGTAAAATAAATATTCAGTACTAACAGGAATATCAAATCTACATCAATTAGTCGAAATCGGATATAGCGTTACTCCGTGCATCTTCTGAAACGTAATATATTACGTCTGGTCTCATTTACACCGCTATTTACATAACTTTATTAAAATACATTTACGTTTAGAAATTTATTTACCTCGTACGGAATAACGAGTATTTTAAATTAGTCGGGATGTATAAATTATGCATTTCGTGCCATCACAGTGAATATTCAAATACTTGTTATAAAGACATTGATCGGGGACTGGTTGAGACACTTCGCCTTGATCTCCTTTGATAACGATAAAGCGTTTGGGTATATTTTTTCTGCCTGATTACGATTTATATCTTTCAGTTTAATTAATGCATACGGACTTGCTTCATTCGTTAGGTAACAATGTTTTACATATATTACAAGACGGTTACTGAAGTTAATTTGTCTTAATTACGAGTATGAGGTTAATGTCGGCTATGGGATATTGTTTGCGTTATCTTTGAGTTGAGAGACACTTGACTGTACTTTCTGATCATTTAATTCGGGCATAGATAATAGTACCGTTTGTAATCTGCAACCGAGTAAGCGAGAAAATATATCGAATGATTTGTACGATTATTTAAGTTTGTAATTTTGAATACAGACATTTTTATAAAATATATTTTGACCTTCATCGAAAGTTATTATTTGTTTCTGTTGCAATTTCAATTTATTGCACTAAAGACTTGTGGCATAGTAATGTACATACTTCAATTGTCATGTAAAGCTTCAAAACAAAGCAAATAGCAGAAATAAAATGTCCGGCAGTTTTAGAGGCAGAATGGTTTCATAACGAAAATGAAATAAAACGTACTTATAAAAGATTTACCGATCTATTCCGGTCTCTATTAGTGAGGATCGTCACAATTAGCGGCGATTAGTCTCGGTACAGTTCGGACGCGCACGGCCGCTCTTCCCATAGCGAGCCACCTGCCGCCCGATACTTTGATATAAAATAGAAAAATTTATTGAAATTAGCCTTAGATATTTGTGTTATATACCTTTTTGTAATTAATGTGGTTAAATTTTTGTTATCTTAACGAACTGGTAGCACTATTTTTCTCGTTGACGTTGAATATTCGAATTTAGTTTTATCTTTTTTTCTGACTAAGGTACGTACTAAGAAGCTATCAATATTCGCTTAAAATACAGAAAAGTTTTGTTATTTATTCGTATGTGTCAATAAATTCTATCGTAACACAGCCTGTACATATCCCACTGCTGGGCATAGGCCTCTTCTCCTATTAGGGAGAAGGTTATGGAGCTTAAT
>DVVJ01000012.1:0-28399 GCA_018234505.1 Junonia neildi neildi
ACGGACGGACGGACGGACAACAAAGTGATCCTATAAGGGTTCCGTTTTTTCCTTTTGAGATACGGAACCCTAAAAATGATATCTTTTATCCAATGATTTAATCAAATTCTTGTGAATATAATAAATATTAAATTATGTAATGAAGCAAAAAAATAACTTTGTAATGACAACGTTTGGAATAAACATTTTGAAACATATACCTGCTCTAGGTATAATACAATTTAATGGCTCATCAGTATTAAAAGATTAAATTATTAACATTCAGTTTGAAATCTAGAGACGGTTAACAAACTAGTTTGACAGTAAATTTTATTGGCAATAAGTTGTTGGATAGGTTTAGGTCAGCGATCCTAAAAGCGAGTCAATGTACGTAATTCGTACGCCTGTTGCTCGCTAGGACGTCTACTCGAGTAAACAGCCTGCAGGTCAATTATCTCAGGTCTATAGAACTTTAAACCTTCTCAAATTTAAGGGTCGAAGCCATCGTACCTACTAACATTAATACAGATAAAACTAATAATTTATGACTAATTCTTTGCAATTTGTTTTGTTTTAATAAAATTAAAGCTTGTTTCTTTCTCAATTTCAATTCTTCCTCTTGTGTTTAATTTTATTCTATATTGTCAAAAAATATAATGTAAAATACAAATAAAATTAACAAACAAATTCCAAAATTCCGAAAAATTTCAATCTATCAGAAGTTAGATAAAGAAATTAATATGAAAGTATTCAAAATTACGTAAACAATATCAACTGACTTTTTTAACAAATAAAAAAATATGGTATTGAACGTATTAATTTGTCGATTCTTGTCGATTAATTATTATTTATACTACACACCTACAATAAAATTATTTGTAAGCTACAATTTTTAAATTCGTATTTCAAATTATTTTTTAGCAATCCGTTTATTTATGCTGACGTCTAACGATAATTAAATAAAGTGGAGTAATTTACGTTGATAAACGATACATTCGTCATTTCAGGTATTTACACTGTGACTGGTTTTCAATTGACGCAAATGCTTTTGACGAATACGACATACGTCTGCATGGAGCTAAAACGTTATATTTCTTTGAATATAATGTTACATTTATTGTCCGTTCTGTGACGTGACATTTGATGATAAAAGTTCGTATTTGCTCAATTGTTTCAAAATGAGGCTCCTGTTTTTAAGTGTGTGTAAAAGCTCACATAGCTTTCACAATTTAATCATTTCGATATATTCTGAGCATGTCAAAATGTCTAAATTGTAAAAGTATGACACTTCCCAATAAGAAATAAAATTTGTTTAAGCCTTTTAAGTATTTTTAAAATCGCTTAATTAGGTATGTTAACATTTTTTTAACTTATAAAACCCAATAAATCTATTATGAATTAAATCAGTGTAATCGTACCTATTCGTCATATTCATTCTTGTAAAATCGTTTATCAGAGAATATGTATAACATTAACGTTATCAACGATCCTGAAGGTTAATTAAGAACAAATTGGAAGTGTTATCAGTCATCTTTATAAAATTCAGATTTTTAGATGTATTTGTAAGGTAAATGTAGAGGTTATCTGCAACCGTATTACCTTTGCGAGTCTATTTAAACAAATAAAGCTTTTTATTGGCATTCGTCACGAATATACTAATATTATAAAGAAAATTATTTAATTTTTTAATCACTGAAGCAAAGGTTATAGACTTGTAGTTATTTTTGCATTGACGCACTTAAAGTAAAATAACAGGTTAAGAGTATTTCAAGAGGAATGTTTAGTTTTTTATAAGTCGGCGATTTTATTTTATTTTTACTATTCATATTAAATAAATTAAAGTAAAAGTAGTAAAATTAAATAAATCTGAGTAATTCAGATTAGATTAAAATCGTAGGTAACTGAAACCTAGATAATTTTGCCCAAATTTTCGACAGAGGTGTACGAATATTTTTTTTTCTAATTCAAAGGTTATTGTCTGGCAGGGCTGTGATCTGTCGTCGTAATGCCTTGCCTATAAATATACCTATAATTGTTCGTCCAGACGGTGAATACAAACAGGGAGGTCATAAGTAACAGAGGGTCATCGAACGTTCGCGAAATTCTATTCGTTCTAGTACAACCTATTCTCCTAGTTAGAAACATCTATTTGTAATGACGTTTTATACACTACTTAAGTTTCAAATGTGTTACACAATAAGATTTTATAGATATGTTAAAAAAGTAAATGCTTACATACATGCTCATTGACATGCTATAAACGGTGCAGTCGTGAAAAATACAGTTCACGGTATGTCGATTGCATATTAAGTGAACTTGTATCAGCATACAAAATCATCATGGAAAGCGGCTTTCAAGAATTTTTCGGAAAAATTTTATACTGTGCTTTCTATCTTTAATTAATTATGAATAACTATGTGCCATATTATAAGAAAGTAAGGAATCAATTTTCATTTTGTTCACAGATCACGCAAACGGGGTCCCAGTAGTTCTTGCGACTTAGGCTATGGGGAGAGGGATGATCAGATGAATGAGTGCAACGCGGCTCTCGTCCTCATGTCTCTCAGCTGCTCACCCAACTCACCTCGACCCAGTAAGTCCAACCTTCTAACTCTAAAAACAAGCCTTACCCTTCGAATAAACACCTGACTCAAATATTTGTAGAGGCATGTGGCTCTAGCGGTTTCCATGAAGAGTTCGGATTGGATTTCAATTTGTGATTTAAACAGGTGAACGAAATGCCTCACATTTAACCACATTCATGACTTGCTTCAAGAATTTTTATTGAGTTTTTGAATGTCTAATCGTAAAATGATTGAATGTAGTGTACATTCTCTTATACCAGCTGATATTTTAGTATTACATAATAGTGATCACGCTACGCCGCCTGCGTAGTTACGTTAAGCGATGGTAAAGAATTACATAATGAATACCACCTGCGAAGCTAAAATGTAGCATATTGTTCAACGTTTCGACTTTCATATCTAAAACGTCAGATGGAGACGTCATTTAAGGAGCGAGGATCTTGTAACCGCTTAAACAAAACTATGCAGCTTATTTTACTTTATTATACGTTTTAACCATTTTAGAGTTTTGGTTTAGTCTAGAATCTACAAAATGTTGATAACGTCTAGACAGAAGTCTAGACATTGTCTAGACAGGTATTCGGAGTAACTCCACTCTCGTGTTATGAGCTCCAACCAAATGCGATCTACTAACACGAGTTAAACGTATTTCACCGATCTTTTTATTAGCGCGACCTTCCCTAATTATTTCATTCGCTGTAATTTAATTTTCCACGAGATCGATTTGTTCTCATAGATAACATTAACTCGATTCCAGTCATTCATATTTTTAAGTGAACGACATTTTACATTCATTTATAATTTTAAATTTCTGCTATTCTGAAATCAATAAAAAATGTTAAAGAACAAAATGCCATTTGATTAAATAATAATCGTTCTTTACATTTAAGTGTTTACAGTATAAACAGACTCTATGTTATAATAATATAACAGACACAATAGTGAGAAGTAAACAAATAATTGTATGCATAATGAATAGAATTAAATTTAAAGCACGTGTGTATAATTACGGGTTTAAATTATACACTATAGTATGGAGTTGCTACCAAACTACGTTTCTCATAAAAATTTACGATTCATCTTCAGCGCAGGTCTAATGGCGGCACGCATTATATGTGCCGCGAGAAAATAGCTGTTCTTACGAGTGAAAGTGGCCGGCTATAGTTCCGTTTCGTAATTTATTGCCGTATAATTTTATTTGTGCAACTACACACTTGTAACTGTAAAATTTTATGCCTCACCTTTTGTATAAATTGTAATAATATTACACTGTGAATTAGCAGTCCAGGAGTTAGGCGTTCTAGCTTATTACTTAGTCTCTGAAAAGACATGTCGTGTCAATCATATTACTTTGCGTTCTTATATTATGTACAAATAAAAATGCACTCTACATCCGTTACAATAGGTAGTTAATTCAAATAAATTGCGGTTACTTTTAAAAGCATGTTATATTTTGTGACAGGCGCATGGGGTGGAAGGTCGTCAGTGTCTCCCGGAGCAAGCAGCATCTCAGGCTCGTCATGGAGGTCCGGCACCCCGTCACCTCCGCCGGTGTCTTCGTCCTTCAGCGACGAAGGCATCGCCATGGACTACGAGGACATACACCCACGCAAGAAGAGGGTATGTAGCAATTTTTAATTTATAACCCTTGTTAATGAAGATCACCTTGCAGTACTATTAATAGTCATTAATATTATGCAATCACATTTACTTTAGTCAATTAGAGTCATAGAGCGCATCACTGTTGAAGACTTGAAGTATAAAGAGTCTTATGAAATCGAACTTTATATAATGTCTAGCATTCTTATGCATATACGTGTATCCATCCATGGGCACATTTAGTAGTTTCTTTTTTTTAATTTATGATACATACAGTTTTAAAATATTTAATGAGGCAAAGGCACCGTTAAAAGTGCGTATAGAACAGTAACAATCCTTTGAGACAAAATGACTCGCACATCTTGTTTAACGTGGCCAGCCACCGTGCCACCGGCTTCAATTAGACCGTGACACAGATCATGCTCGCTTTCATATCATAACCGAGCAAATGTGTGTTTAAGTAAATTACGTTATATATGAAGCAGATCCGACGCGACGCGCTGTAAATAGAGCGAATTAACACATAAACGAAAGAGTTTTCTTTTCTCAAGAATGTTTATTGCCGGCACCTTACGGATACAATATAAAGGAATTGTTTCGTGACGCATATGCGCGTGATTCAAGATTACAGATGCAGGTCAATCTTTTGTCTTGCAGGCAACATTGATGTGTCATAATAGTTACGAATGACGTATTTAAGACACAAAGCAAATTTTCTGTTACACGGCCTATTCAACACCACTTTCACCGGTAAGACACCTGTTCGGCGTCGTTTAAAGGCCATTATATCTCGCCTGGCGATTCCTATTCCGCGTTTCGTAAATCTGTACATTGAGGTGTTTTCATACTTAATATTATTTTCAGAGATTTTATATCAATACAGTTGCCAAAGCTGTAAATAAAATGCTTTGATGTTTACATTTTTTCTTCATTTCGTTGATTATTATAAAATAATCGCAATAATGAGAAACATCTTATTTTTTCGTTTTCTTTTTGATTATTTTGTTTTTAGATTATTTTTCATATTGTATATATTACAAAATAAAGCAGCATGGCCAAAAAACCTACTTATTACAACTTTTAATAAAAAAAAAAATAAACATTTAAAATATTCAGTCCTTAATACTTTACGATTACTAGAAAGCAAAATGCTTTTATGCACAAAAGCGACAGAAATGTGTGATAATTTGTAATAGCAACTATGTTCGACGATAATCCTGCTGGTTGCCACTTTAATGATATAAAACGGCAATTTGAAACGTGGCTCACAGCGAATGCGTTTAACTATCAGATATAAGTTGCAAGTATATTTTATGATTTACAAGACACGTGCACAGTTCAGTGTATCGTACAATGTCAAGGCACAGCACCGCGGTCGCGTTATGTAATTCTATTGTAACTTGTCATAAATGTTTACGACTATTAGTATATTAGTGACAAATGCAGTCGACCCTTAACATCTACTAAATTTAATTTTGTGAAAATAAAATCATTTTTTAATTTCGTAATAATCCGACTTAACATGCAAGTGCAATGAGTACTGACTATCTTCTCAATTTTAATGTTGAAATATGATTTGAAATATTTTTCTATGAACAAAATCATAAATATAAAGAGTGTACGAGTAAGTATTTTATTGAATGACGTTATTCCATGTAAACAGTCGCACAAAGTAAAACAATAGTATCCTTGAAATTAATTCACTCGCGATCTAGTAAACTCAATTCAATGGGGATTAATAATTTATAGTGCAGTGCAAAATGTTAAATAATGAGTTCAATTTATTGTTATAATGTAGGTCACATTTCAAGTCACGTTCCTCATCTGTGGTGACATTTAAAACAATACAATAATTATTTAGCAGGAACTTTCTGTCAAACAATATAACATTTTGACAAACGAGTACACTGTACGATTTTAAAAACCTTCGAACAATGCTCTCTATTATTTTCTACGGCTGTACACGTCTTTGTCCTGTTCATGCATATACTTATAGAAGTGGGAAGTGAGTTGCAAGTCGTCCATATTATCGACTATACCTTTCTTTAACGATTACGTAAATTATACACATACATTACTGACGCACTAAGGCTTAGTCGAACAAAGAACATTTATGGGTGCGCTTACATTATGTTTATACTTTGACAGCAGCTTCTTATTACCAATACAGATATGCTTTTTATGAGTAACTAATAGCTATGATATAATTTCAATTTCTTGTCGGTTACTTGTATGATTGGATTTCTTGCCCTTTGAAACGGTGGCTCTAGATAAATCTTTATGCGAACTTTGTCATTCATACGCTGCACGGCATACATATTCTTTGTTTGACGTACCTGCAAGACGTTTTCGCCCACGTTCCTAGTTCAACCTTGAAGTTACGGCCAACGTTTTGTGGGTGGATTGGAAATGCAGCTTTTTTAAAAATATAATTTGTTATATAACAAATACTCATTTAGGTAGGACTGTATTACCAATGTCAAACCATTAAAAACTCTTAAATTAATATCATTTATTTAATCATCATGCTGCATTTAACTCGTCATGTTGCATTTAAGTCGTCATTAAATGATTTTTGAAATCTATAAATTAATTTTCTTCTCATTAAAATAATATCCATATCCCTATAGAATTAAACGTTACGTCAATCGAATGAACAATCGAAGATTTCCTATCTATAGATATGCGTGTGTTATGCAGACTCCTACGCAAGTGGCAAGCAATGCTAGCGGGCTATTATTTGTGCAACAATGGCTTGTCCCAGACTTGGTGTCGCCAGAGGAATTATCACATGAGCACACTTGGCAACTAATCTGATTACCAATCGCAAACGGAAATGATTACTTAGAAATGCGTCAGAGACGTGACAAGAAACAAAAACAATATACATATAAACAAACAAAGTCCAAATAAACCCAGCAGTAAGCAACAGCGTAAATAGATACATTAGAGTTTGGTGGCAATACATTAAAGTTTAGTAATTTAATAAGGCGTCATTTCGCGAATGACTAACGCCGGTTATTGTGCAGAATTAGTATAATCTTTCCCCGATGTCAGCACTCGGATTATCGGCCCCAGGGTCGGCGACCCGCTGCCCGCTGGTCGACACACGCACGGAACCTGTTCCTGTGGACCACTTACGCCACACGGGCCACCGTGCGCCCTCGCTTCGTCCCAAAAAACCGACTACGTCACGACTTAACATTCACCTTTAAATTTTTTCGTTAATCGTCACGCGTATTGTTATCTTCAATATCACGTAGTTTTTACCATAATGTAAACTAACGACGATTTAAGTACAATTAGTAAGCGGAAAGAGAATTAAAATCTCAAGAATTGTCACTTGTCAGCAAATGTCATACCTAATGTAGGTATGTATACAATGCAAAATCTCTTAAACGAGTGTACGAATGACGCCAGCTGGCAGACCTTGGGTAAGGACATAACTATTATAACCAAGCAAGGCCTTGTAAGCTTTCTGCATGCAACACAAACATGTAGGTATGTATAATGTCTTTTTTTATATAAACCGGTCTCTCATATAAAGCTGGTTATTATAAAGTCAGAGATTTTAAATCAAAACAGAGATCATTTAATATAATTTGAAACATACAAATTACAATTAACCACAAAATATTTTAGGTAAATTGGTCATCGGTCTTTGTGCCCCAAAATCACTGCAGCGCTCGGTCGTGACGCGAGCCGCCCTCGCTTGCCGCTTCATTATCCTCTCCAAGAACGAATTGCTGGCGAAATATCGTACCTATTATTACTCACTGTCACGGTACTTGCACAAATGATGACTATAGACTATGTTACTTCACAATCGACAACGTTATAGACGAGCTACCGAGCAGGAATTGATGGTGGTGTTCGTTTAATTCCGAGCGAGCTGAAGTGCAGTCACTATGGCATATAGCAGACACGTGGAAAGCTAGTTATGTAGATAACACGAGCAGCGGTAACTCCGCCCCTGGCGCGCTGACGTCGCCAGCTATCATAACAATAGCCGCGCGCGTTGCATCAGCGCACGCGCACTGAGCTTACCTCTTCTCGTTGCATAATCAATGCAGCATATCTTTCTACATCCTCAAAAATATTCAAATACTATGGCAGACTGCCACTTTAAATGTAAATCTAAATTATTCGCCTTAATATTTTAATAAAAGTTTCATTGAGACCTTCAAACATTATACAGAATATTTCCATACTCGTGTAAATGTCTATAAATGACAAAAATGTAATTTTAAGGTGAACCGTATAATATTATCGACCTTAACTTTTGAAATAAAACTAAAACACTCGTCAATAAAGTGGCAATGATTGTCCATAAGGAAATGTCATAACTGTGAAATGTCAACGAGGATAAAACAAAACTTAGCGAAGTTTTGCAGCCTTCTGCAGCCATGAAGAAAGTGCGAGTTTATCGCCTGGCACGTGTAACCTCGGTAGCATATAAAATTAACAATATATTACAGTTTTATATTTTAAAGTGTCTAATATACCTACATTATATTTCAAAAATAAATACGTTTGAAAATTAGAGTTTATATAATATTTTTATTTAAGAACGAATAAATATTAATTAGATTTACCCTTGGCGACACTAATTTTATAAGTTGGACCAACTACTTTTTAAATGTTGTTGTTTTATCAAAATTACATTTGGTATTTATTTCTTCACGATAAATGCTATAAATCACAAATAACACATTGTGCAGTGATTATTAATCCATTTGTGAAATCGATGAAATTTTGAATTGCACATTTCGTTTCGTCGAACAGACGAGTTGATTATTACAAGTGTAGTCTACATTCTTACTTGATATCATTTTTAGTCGCAGATCGCGATCAGTTTTCCACACAAATAAAATATTGATAAAATAATAAAAGTTAGATGACGATGATGCCGTCAATATCGTGTTTCATTGAAGGTCGCATTATCGCCGCACGTTGATAAAATAAGTCTATTGTTATCGGCAGAGACGCGAATAACTTCCTCATTTGCTCAGGGCCATATCAGCGCCTCATGTAGATAATAATTACAAGCTCAAATCAACGTTTCAACGACACTGCCTTTTTTATATTCATATTTTATTTTCTTGTGAGTATGAAAATTAACCTTTATATTCGAATTTAATATATTTCTTCTCGTTTAAATGACAAGGAATTTATATAAAATTGTGAATGTATTGACGATATCAACGTGCTATATCTGTGGTAAATCTAAATTCTCGATAAACATAAGAGATAAAAAGCAGTGCTATCGGAATCAAAGGCGCTGTGCTGTCGCAGCAATACTCACGTGAGTAGAGATGC
Source organism: Junonia neildi neildi (assembly GCA_018234505.1). Taxonomy (NCBI): domain Eukaryota; kingdom Metazoa; phylum Arthropoda; class Insecta; order Lepidoptera; family Nymphalidae; genus Junonia; species Junonia neildi. The sequence goes on from DVVJ01000012.1 coordinate 9,483, forward strand.
CGCACGAACACTCTTCGGAACAATCGGTACCTCATGTGTGTGTAAAGCCTCTGGGAACCTTGAAAATATTTACATATTTAGCGTGATCGCAATCTAACACTAATAGCAATTATCGCGAGATAATGAGTTATGATATACACAAATAGTTTATCAGCTTGCGCAGATAACATTCTCTCGCGTTTGTTTTATAGAGCTCACTAGTTACTTTTAAAGTTAGACTTCCGTCTTCTTCCATTTTTGTCAGTCTTTGTATCTATGGGATACTGTCGATTATAATTTTTTTGTTATTAGCTACACTTTTCACATAATTGTAAAAGTAATTTTGATAAAATTACATTTATTGTATGTAAAATACCTATAACATGTACAAAAACAAAATGTAGCTCGAAGAATCCGAATAATTTTATTTAAATAAGATATAAAGCAAAGTTCCGCATACTTTGAATGTTCAAAAAAAGGAATGTTTACCACAATTTAGTCACTAGGAGAATACTCGTTTGCTTCCTCGATCTATCTTATGGTGAAACAATTTTTATACATAACTACATATGGACAATGTACATATTTAATGGTTTTCTTATAATGTAATAAAGGATTATGTAATCGTTTCTATTGTTTATTTCGTCGATATTCTACTCTGATGCGCATTTCGTCGTAATCTTAGTTTTTACGTTACATTTCGTCACTAGCCAAAAACTCCGTTACAATCGGCGTTTGCGCAAAAAAATATGTTTTTGTCTCTGAGAAGCTTAGTTTCAAGGCTCATACAATATTGCGTTGCTAGCGTATTTCAACACAAGCGAATAAAGCCACGGCCTTCGCGGTCTATATTTACAACACGGAAGACATTGCGGTACTAGAAGCGCGCAGATCATTCCCCGCTCAGTAAACAGTTAGGAGTGTAAATGGCAGGCGCGAAACTGGTCGCAAGCGGCGCGGGAGCGGGCGCGGGCTCCTATGAACGACCTCTATGTTTTGCGCGTATGAGCACCCGCTTGATTACTTGTATGTTTGATTGTGCTTTGACCTCCATTCGTAATGTCAACCTCGCATTGTAAATGAATAGGCTGTTTACGTTAAATTCGTATTTGAAGCTATTACAAGGTTGAATGCGTAACATTCACAAGATAAAATCAAAATACGTAATTGATAAAATTGATTCGAAGGATAATGACACTACTAAACGTAGAAGCTTAAGGTCGCCGGTCTTATTATATGAATACATGATATTAGGAAATAATAACTTAATAAACTTTTTCTTGCGGAAGTGTATACCTACTCGCATATTTGTTTAAATTATTTTGTAATTCCGGTACTACGCGAGTCGCCAGCATAAATTTAATACCGTTACACACACTTAACCTTCGTGCGATGAACATACAGTGACCCTAGTTTATTATCTGATAATATTTATGCAGGAAATATAAAGGGCTCCACTTGAGTGCTCCTCGGCCTCAGCATTAAAAAAGTGACCTTTGAGGTTACGATACAATCGCTTACGTAATTAGTATTGTGGAAAATCATTCATCGTATATTCATCGTTTTTAAATAAAACACGATTTATTGTAAGTATTTTAATTGATGAACAAAAAAGTGCTTAGGTAAACGCTTTGTGTGTGAAGTAATCAAATTACCAACTGCGAAAAGCTAGTGCTAAATACGTAACTTGCTAAAGCAATAAATAATACATAAGTATTTATTTGACTACATTATCTCTCATAAAATAAACTATTACAATTATCGAGCTCAATAAAAAGGGACGCGAGACAAACGATACAGTATCAAAGTAGGCCAATTTTGTAGGTCGCAAACACTTGATGCGCCGCAATATAAAAAAAAGACTGGTTACATTTAACTCGATAACGCAATTAACATATTGTCACTAACATTAAATGTTTCACTTTTAGTACAAATTCCACAAAAAAAACCACAAAGTTTTAGAAATAGTAGTAGTACGTATGTAGTAGTAGGTACGTATTTTTAATTGACGACAAAAGCTTTCGATAAATTGTTAATCGAATACGTGTCTAAAACGGCGGCTATTATGGTTTATTCAAGTACTGTGGGATCACGTTGTGCAACAACGAATATAGGTTACATCCATACGAGCGCCCTAGATACAGCTATTGCATTAGGCAGAGTCCTTTGTGTCGGCGCGACTATGCGGCGATGATGTACTATTTAAATAAGGGCCAATGTTTGAATGTGTAATCGGTTCGGAGTCGCGAATGAATTAAAAAGTATTGTCACTGTTCTAATTTATTAAAAAGTTTCCTCAGTTTATGGTTAAAATATGGTGTCGCTTTATTGCGCGCGAACTTCAGTTTTGTTGTCGTTCTGTCTCGCTCTTCAGGTCATCGCCCGACACACCACACGACTCCCTCGTTCTAATAACCCTGTGCATATCGGTAGCTTGATACATTATCGTTTTCGTGGTATACGAGCCTGCGTGTGTGTGCCTTTAAGCAAAAAGGAATTAATTAATATATATTTAAGCACATGGCTTTTTGTGTGTGGGCGTCATTAAGTTCACACACCCTAACCGACGACCTTGGTTCGGTCAAAAACACCGTACTAGAGGCATTGACCAGAGGACGATGAAAGAGAATCTAAAGTTTCGGTCACATTGACTATATGGCCATTGATCACGTTAACCAATTATTTATACTAACTTGCACAATTAATAAGAGCAAAGGAAGTGTTTAACTTGCGTGCGACACGACATTGGGTGTAATTAAATAATTAATGCCTCTGTTGCTCATAATCCTTTTGTAATAGAATATAATACCTACGAAACATTTTGACATGTTCTAGTAAAATAAAATAACATAGCATCATTAAATTTTATTATGTTTTAGTTTACAAATTCAAGTAATTAACAAAAATAACTGTAAGCTAATACATATTCTTTACTGATGCTTTAATGCGAAGTAAAATATGAATTCGTATGCTTTTTAATCGCAATGATATTCGCAACAAAATTAAATGTATCAGAGTGTAAAATTAGATTGGCAGCTCTATTTTTCTTAACATAAATGCACGTCTCGAGGCAGTGTCGGCAGATAGGTGGAGCCAATGCGTTTTTTTAACCGGCATCGACGGGGCATTGACTCCGGAGCCGGGGCACTGCCCGTTCTTGACAGTTCAAATGTTTACACTTTACATCTCGAAGGATCACTCGCTGCTCACTTCAAATGACTCCGTTCCGAATGCTTTACTTCGGCCGATCCGTATAGCTTCGGAGATTACGGTTACGATGACATCACGTTAAAAATCGAACGACGACACTTCTCCATACTATTAACATACCTTTGTTTTGGGCGACGATAACGGTATTTCACTGGTTTTATTATTTAGAAATTGTAGTAATTTCTAAACAGATAATAGAGAGAAACTGGTCAATTCTTGCTAGTTTTATAGATTAACCATCCATTGTTTTCGCATATAATGGCATAGAACTAATTTTAGTAAGCAATGATTAATCGTTAAATTCATAATGAATATTTAGTCAGTGCGTAGCTACCTATATTCAGCGGTCGACGGCGAATATCACCGGCGCGGACGGGAACAATGGCGCGGCGAGTTCATCAGACGCGATAATGAGTGGTCCTGTGGGTTCAACAAACTTTCCATTTTACAAGTAAAATAAACTTTATGCGACATCAAATCTGTAACATCGGATTCCAAAGATTTAAGCGTATACAATAAACTGTGTAGTTTTATACGCTTGATGATCTGCCAAATGTCAACGCGACGGCTACGAAGTTGCTGATAGCGCCCGGATTAAAGAACGCCATTATCGATTTAACTACAGTTTAATTAAAGATAATTGCGGATAGGTACGTCGGAGATGTTAGAAGCGGTTCTGCGTGCGTCGGTAAAGGAAAAAGTGAAATTGTAACAAGTCAGAACCAGTCGAGGTCGGTGACCAGCGAGGCGTCTCCACGACGATTGGCGGCTGCCCTAGTGGCTGATTCATCATTACTGCTTACTCCTCACCACCATACCGGATCGACAGAGGGAACTCTGACTCATTTTATATTGTCTTTTGTCCCTTCATTTGACCAACAATTCATAACTTATTGTTAACGTTTCAAAACTTAGAGATTTGATTTTACCAGATATGAACGTTGATATAATAGTTTTTGCTGCCCCTATTATAATTTTAATAGTTTCACAACACCCCGTTTAGTAGGTAAAAAGAACCAGGTACTTGTTTGGTGAATTACATAGTATGATGCAATATGTTATGCAAATAAATAATAATTACATCTATTTAATATTGGGTTTTAGTTAACCCATTAAATAAATTGGATTTTTTGTCTAAAATTGATTATTTAAATTTATTTTATAGGTATCTCCAACACAAATTTTATATTTCAGCAGTTAAGTTTAAATACACATTAAATCAACATTGAATAATACAGTATTTATAATACATAAGTATAGGTATAACTCTGCATTGGTAATTTACATTTGAAACGTAATTGTAGTAGTTTATTTATATTATTTTGATTATAATACAACATACCTAATATCAAGTCTTATTGTATAACAGTAAGTAGGTATCAATCCGAACAGCAGTAAAAAACTTATTTCTCAGAACGAGAAGAGGCAAACGAACGCATAGAGTTTCTTGCCGCTGAGTATTTTCATGTATTCTTTGTATGTGGCTCGGATTTGATAAAAAAACAAGTGTTGAGGGTGAGACGAAGGGTGCGAGGGGAATGTTTTGGCCGGGTTCAACGCATCCGCCACCTGTAGGCCTCATGTATGTGACTAGCCGACTAGAAAAAAAACTCTTTGAATTTACACTTCATGCTACATTAAAATATAAATTTATTTATATCCGTAATTTAATTTATAATACAAATATAATTTACTTTTCATTGACTTTATTTAGGTACCTATTAGTTAAATGAAAAAGTCATTGCCACTTCTAATGCCTAATCGTCGAAAAATTCTCATAACTATTAAATAATACAATGTAAATAAAACAAATAGTATTTAAATGTATGTACGTGTTTGTCATTCACGAAAATAGGGGTTAGTTGTGATAGTTATATAGGAACTCGGTTCAGTGACCTCTAGCGCTCGTAGCCCCCTTGTCATCATGGGGTGCGCTGCAAGTATTCGATGTTCATTGCTTAGATCCAGGTATAATGTTGTCTCACTCCAAGACCTTTATAATATTTTATCTTCATTTATACTATCTATTCTTAATATGAACAAAAATGAACACAAAATAAAAAATAATATTTAATATTAACTAGTGATTCGTAGGGTTATAGGTATAGTCGTCTTAATAGAAACGTTTAAAAAACGGTTTTTAGCATTTCAAAGCCAAATTTAAAATCAATTTGTGTTCATTCGTTTACGTCGGTAATTTCATTAGTCTTTTTCATTTTTCTAAGCGAATGTAAGAATAAGAGGTTTGTTTGTAAACATTAAGGAGGCTCAGTTCGTTGACAAAGCGTGTTTTGAACTCGCGACGCGGGCTAGCCACGTGAGACGTGACCAAATTTTTTACGCGAGTTGTTTCACCTTTTATAATGAAACGTGTTTAGTTAACGTTTCTTTTATACATTTAAATATTCCACTGGAATTTATAATATACAATTTCAGATTTAATAACTAATTTGTATAAAAGCTTGACATTTAGAAGTCATACCTATTTATAATCTATATGTTATTTACAGTAGGTAGGTAGATACTTGTCTTTTAGGGTTACCAGCTCTAAAAATGAAATTCACATCTATTTACCATAACAACTCTACTAATTCATACATGTTAGGTATTTGTGTTAGACGAAGTGAGTTTCTACTATTCGCTGGGAAATCTTGCATAACAGAAGTTTGTAATTATTTGCCGGGTTTACACTGTAAGTTATTGCAGAACACAAAGACCAGAGAGCCTGGTAGACCACGCTAAGCTGCGTTCAAGTCATCTAAAATATTGACGTCTTTTTCACACGCAATTAATAGAGTGGGATGGCACCAAAACAACTTATCTAGCTGCGTTGCGTTGAAGTAAATAAGTAGAAGGTCATTCCGGCGAAATAGACTTATGCGTACCAGCGAGCGAAAAAGAGATGCAATGAAAACAAATCAATAAGTCATCTCGTTTCGCCGAAGAAAGAGACGGCGCAATAACAAACCGGCATTTAATGCCGGATAGCGTTACATGCGAGCTGTACACGAGTGTATACTTTCATACCGAACACTATAATATTATTTCGATTAACAGCACGTTATTTATCTACGTTCTAGAACGCAATAACTTTGACTATGGAAGATCCCGTTGTTCAATTCCCTAGAGTGCAAAACAAATGTTGAGTAAAATAAACAAAAAACTCACCGTAACATGTGTATTATAAAGAATGTACATATTTCAATCTATTCATTTCATAAGCGAAAAAAAGTAATAGATTATGTATGAATGTATAAAAAGTAAAATAGGTATTTTGCTTTTAACAGGGATATTTCATTTCAAATAGAAAACTGCTTTTCTCGCGATAAACGTGGAAAAAACTTTGAAAGCAGCATAATAAGGTCTGTTGCTAACCACCCCTTGGCCCCGACCTTCTGACGTTTCAGCCCTCCCTCTTGGCACGTGCATCATCCCTCCACCTCATTCCACATACTAACTTAACATTAAGAGTGACCACCTAAATAAATATAGCAAATAACAATGCAATTTACAGCGTGACCAAATTGCATATATCGTAAATATAAATAACAAGTTAAGTGATTACATATAATAAACAAAAGACTTAACCTATATAAACGTTCTAATTACGGCAAGATAAAAATGACAGTTTGCCTTGTCTTGTGTTTGCATCTCGGCCAACTGCCACATGCACTATATCGTGGCTTAATAAACATATTATAGCTTCTGTACTACATCCAACTGCACTTCACTGCACACAATCAAATGTTCCGGCACGTGTAACGCGTACTGACGGCACACTATCGCGCTAGGCAGGGACCGCCATTACGAGATAAAAGTATTTATAAGTGTATGACTGCAGGTTGCAGAAGTGGATTGAAGATGATCTCGAATATAAGAGATTATAAATCTTGCAAGTATATTGTTATTTATATCAATTACTGAGCCGTGCTGACTAGAGAGCCGTTCTCTAGGATGATTGCTGAAAAATATGACTTAAATATTGGAATTGTAGAGTCGTTAGCACGCTAAAACGTATTTACAATATGAAGCTCAGTTTAAGATCATTCCAGTAAACTCAGTTTGCGGGACCTAGTTTATTTTCGCTGTAATATCGAGGGCCTAAACTAGGTCAGTGGTGCAACGAGGGACGGGCTCTCGACGCTCCCACCCTCTTATTGCGAGGGGAAGATGAATCATTCAGCAAAAATATTAGGCTATGGCTATGCTTATATGTGAAAAAGCTAAATAATATATAAAATGTAGTAATTTATTATTAGGTACTTGAAACCAGCATTTTTTATAAATCTTTGTAATTTTTTGTGTATGTTAGAAACGGCTGGAAAGATTCGGAATGTAAACAATTTTTATTTAAATAAGGTTTTGCACCAAAAGGTTTTGGTACCAAACTCATACTCAACGAGATGGCGCCACATGATGCTGAGCGAAGATTGGTCGCCTAGCTACTATATATAAAACACTATATATAAAATAAAATAGTGCAATATCCTTAGTGTGTGGTGTTATTTTAGTGCTTGAAGGTCTTATCGTGTGAAAGTCTCAGAAGAGGTAAACTTCATTTCATTTGACATTTACTCGTGCAAGGCTTAAGTAACAATAAACTCACGAATTGATTAAAAATACACACGTTTAAGATAATTGATAGGTCGTTTACCTTAAATGTATAAAATGTATTTTTTGCGCGTATCTACGTATTTTAAATACTTTATGCGTATTTATTTATATTTAAGCTACACTCGATATCTATGCTGATTGCCATATTTTGTCTTTATACCCAATTATAAGTTCGATATCTTTATACCCATTAATTGGCTCTTAAATATGGTTAATATTAGTTTATTTTAAAGAATATGGCATCTTAACTTCCTATAGTGCGAAGCTGACTATCTTTTATCTCTTGTATTTTATAATTAAAAAGCTAAAAACGAAACAAAGGAGTTGCAACCTTCACAGAACACCCTTGGCCGTGGTGTTGCGACCTAGATGGAGGCCCCGCGGCCGCCTCCCTCCCCTGACCTGACCCAGTTCTGACTGCACTTGATATAGCCTCAGTACCCCGGCGTGGGGCGACGGTGCCACTCCGCACGAGCACCCCAATTTCGCGTCCCTGACACAACGGTGCTTCTACAATCTCTCTGGCCATATCAATAAAGTCAATGCAGTTGTACCTATATGATACAGGTGGCATTTTTAAAGTTTGACGTACTTTTATCAACAAAATTCGTTTATGCTTGTACTCGTTACAAAATAATTTCATCAAACTCTTAAAAAGAAGAGTCCGTTGATGACTGCATTGCAACAAGCTTGACTTGATCGATTACAAGTGGCATTGAAACGAAGGTCGCTTCTAGAATCTTTGGCAGAGTGTGCTCGTATCTGCGCTCTCGCCTCGTGTCACTACCGATATATTATGTTCTTAGCTATTCCATCATAAGTTATATTTATTACTCACCTTGCATTGCAAGACCGATCCCCGTACACCTATACTGAGTAATTATTTCCGCTTTGCGTTAACGTATGGTACTCGTAGGCGGAATCGTAGGTGACATTACATGTAATGGCATTGTATAGCAAATACAATGCCATGGTTAGGGGGAAACTTACAAAATTTTACTGTAAAGATGCTTCGTCACAGCATAATACAGGACATCATATATGTAGGAAAGAAACGGCTTTAAACCAACTATTTTATGGCCGATCACCGTTTTGTACTCAGCCACGATTGCATCAAGACCATTCTAATCGCATAATAATCTATCAAAGGAATAAAAAAAATATTGAATCGGTTCATAAACGATAAAGATTACCTAACATACACACAAATAATAAAAGTCTCGATCAAGTAATTTGAAATACAATTTTAAGTCTGAGTCGATGATGTTTTATGTTCATATAGCCGGATGCGATTGACAATAAAGGCATATGACATTTTCATGCGGTGTGTTGACAATAAAGGCATATGATATTAGTCGTATTAGCCGTGTATCGGGTGTGGCAGCGACCAGCGCAGCGCTGTAGGGAGTGAGGCGTTGCGACATCGACAAGGCCGCGGCCTAGAGCCGTTTCCGTGCGATATTTTATAAGCTGAATTTAACTGACTCTTACTGTTTTGCTTCATTGTATACAAAAAATTAAGTATAAATCTTAACCTTAAGCAGAAATAAGACTCTTTTTCTAAAAGCTTCATAGGAAGTTAAAATTAAACAGAATATACCAAAAAACTCTACATTCAACAAACGAATCAACACTTCAAATATTAGTTTACTATCCATATTTTTAATGTTAATTTTTTTACAAATTATTTATTAGCCTTTTTTCTAGCATTTTCCCGGGCTTAAACTAGGGTCTTATTTATTCTGTCTAGGTATTGACAGGTTACTTTTTTTTACACAGATTTTACACAGTGCGGTTATTTATTAGGTTTTTTACATGACACACATAGTTTTAACAAAACTTAATTCTTTTGTTTCAGATCAATAGCGTTGTATTCGAATGCACTTGGAGAGGATGCGGCTACACCACCAACACTTGTTCTTCCATCGAGGCGCACATCAGACAGACCCATTTAGGGTATGGACTCATTTATTTGCACTCATTCCCTCGTATTTGCACATGCATTTTATCACAGTAACCTTGAACTCTAAACTTCACGTTACTAATACCTACATCAGTTGCATGCGCTCGCAGTTGCCAACTGAGTTTATATTATACAGATTACATAATCTAATGGAAGATTTCCTTTAAATGAATAACCTCTATATTTTGCCCATATGTACTTTTGTCTAATTTCGACGATAAGTGTACCTTACTGTTTCGAACGCATTTTTTGCAGCGTTCACTTAATTTTTAAAACAAATCGAAATGAATTAGGCGCTCATTAATTAATTATTTTAATACACTTTACAAACCAAAATATACAGTTCGGTTTATTAGTCAGTTACTATTTAAAAAAACATAAATAAACAGTAGGTATGCATAATTAAAATCAGGTACCTATGGTATCAAAAGTTAAAGCTTTAGTTCTGAGAGATGAAAGGCCGGCCCTTACTGACCCGGAAGCGCCGAGGCTTCACGACAAGGTTGGCCGCTACATGCCTAGCCCTCAAGCTTGTTACGCACAAGGTCACTGCGCGTTACATAACGCCCTGTTGCTACTGTTTCATATCGATAATAAATATAAGTAGCTCTTTTAATACATTCTTAATCCAGCCTTGGAAACTGGGAAAGTTGCTCTTACATCATGATATGTTCGACTCGATATTTGACGATTACAATGCAACTAATAGACTATAACTAGAGACAATACTTGTATGTAATTTATTTATGTAGGTATAAGGCAGGACATTATTTTATTAGTTTGTTCTTAAAGCGCTGCACTCTATAGTTCTGTTCTATCCATGTTTATATTGGCGATGTAAAAGTTACGATCACATATAGATCAGGATTAACGATTTGTCTCAGCCTTAACTGTAATACTCAGGCATAAGTTTATTTCGACCCCTGGCTTATTAAAATCTCTGAATTTATAAATAGTTTAACGACATTATTTTTATTAATTTGTAATTAATTTTAGGCCAAAAAAGGAGGGCGAGAGCGACCATGAGGAAGAGTTCTATTACAATGAAGTGGCAGCAAGAGCGCCGCCGCCCACCCTCTCGCATCGCGACATGTGCCGGCCGCCGCACGAAGACCCCGACTACCAGCGCCAGCTCGTCGGATCCTACAGGTGCGCCCACAAGACCTTAACCTATTTTTAACCTGTCATTAATACAGAACGAAATGACTGCTCTTTGTTCCGAAAGGTTATCTGGACTCTCGGAATATAAATAACTCACAAAGCTATTTCTATTGTAACCACGAAATGTCTTTTCATTCAACAAATGTAATAAAACGAATTCCTATTTTAGGCAAGGACTGCTGTCAACGATGCAGAACGGCTCGGCAAGACCCATAAGCATTCCCGTAACGCATTCCTGGTCAAGCTCCCACTCGCCGGTAAATAAATAAATCTGAAATATAGAATATTAAACATAAATAATTTATGTTTATTGATAAAAATGTAATAAAATATTTATGTTTCAGAAGCACCTAAAAATCTCCGGAGTCAGCAGCTCACCAGGCAGCCCCGGCAGGCGTCCTCGCTCCGATAACAAAAAGTGCCGCAAGGTATACGGTATGGACCAACGTGACCTCTGGTGTACTCAATGCAAATGGAAGAAAGCGTGTACACGCTTTGGCGATTAGCGCTTGCGCCGATCGCTCGCCTCTACGCGTGCTATGATAAACTAATGTGTAGTGAACTGTTTCTAACGTTTTGCTACAAAATAATCAACATTCACTGCCTCGGACTCGTAAGAAGATATGAAGTATCTCTCGAAGGTGAAGCTATTCCGTGTGCGAGACGTGACGACGTAGGCTAAGTGGAGAAAATATATTATGAGTTTTTATTTAATATAAACTTATACGGAGTAAATATATTGTAATGTTTAAGGGAGACATATTTTTTCTCGGAGAATGTGACTCGTATTTTGACTGCAAAATAAATGGACATTGCCCACGTATTTTTGTAGAGCGATAGGTTTGCCTTTGCCGTGACACGCATACGAATATTGTGTGTCGCCCTCGGTCGGACTGTGAATATTATTTATAAGATTTAGAATTAAGGTTAGACTGAAATCATGCGTTGCAGTGTGAAAACTATTGTTATATCTATCGTACGAACTAATATTATATTTTTAATTAAAATTGTCGTTGACTGTCACTGATTCTTAACATTAACATATTTTTGTAAATTTTATATCTAATTAGATAGTAAACAGAGTAAAAAAATCATATAAAAATAGAATTTCAATACATTTACTATCAATTATTTTTATCGAGTTATTGTATCCATACCTCGCGAATAACAAAAAGTTAGTTTTATTTCTGCGGACTTAACCACTACCAGAATAACGTACAAAAGAAAATTTCTAAAAATCATCTCAGAATATCTTAACAGTTTTATACATTTAACAAAATATAAAACGAAAAATGAGCAATAATAAAAAATATAGAAAAGGCTTCGTTAATGTGTTGTAAACAGTATCAGTATGAAGTCTGTGAATCCGTCCACGTCTTCAAAATGTCTTGCAATTAGTCCGGTACCTTCAGCCCGTAGCCAACAGAGTAACAATGTTTTCACCCTGCCTTCGCCCTTACTGCGCAGCCACGCGCCAATAATAAGTCGACTCGGTTAGAAAGCATTCCAGTCGCAATAAACTTCAGTGATACTTATCACTAATTATATGTTTTGACTGAATTAATAGATAATAATGAATAAAAACATATAGTAATATGACTTAGCGCCGTAAGTTATCTCAGATTCGACTAAAAGACTACACAAATTTAGAATTAAATTTTTATGAACATATCCGTATCGTATACATTGTTGGTCCTACGCTACCCGAACAAGGAGACAATACTCAGAGTTGCCTGAGAGCTGCGCGTGCGCATCTCATCTGTGCTGTCGCTCGCTGCCGACTTTGCGATCTATGGGAGCTGGTCATCCGTGAGGCGAAACCCATACGGCTATGTGACCAGCCCAAAATATGACAAAATGAAGTGCATATAAACGACGAGCTAACATCATTTTAAGATCCAATTGTAATTGTCTACGGAACTGACGAGATGTTGAACAAGATGTATGCTGAACAAGAAGTTGTGATACATATACAATGTTGTATTAATGTTGTAACTAAGCTAAGTTATATATACCAACTGTAAGCTATGACGTCCCGGTTAATGCATGCATATGTTACAAAAATGAAGAATATGGCCGAATCGCTTCTATAAAACGTGATCGATAATATCGCAGATCACTCGGAGCTCCATCTCGAAGACAAAAATGTGATAAAGTAAGGAAACAAGACAAGATAAGTACGTAAAGGCGATTGCGAGATGCAATATTATTTGTTAAGTATTATTATATGATTATATTTGTAAATAGATAACTATATTGAGAATTATATTTAATATATTCTATAAATTTAAGCAATTTTCGGATATGTACATAAAATAAAGTGATATTGCTGTTTACTGTTACTTAATGTGATCGTGAAACTGAAATTTTTGACCGAAATTGTGTACGAAGTGATATCACTTTGTAACGTTCTTCGACAACAGGTCGTAATTATTTTAAATATTGTATTTTTATCGTAACTTAAATAGCGCGGTATTTCGAAATGTGACTTGAATTTTATTAATTTGGAAAATTCTTAGAAAACTACACTGCAAGAATAGATTCGTCTGTGCCAATTAACATTATAAGTTCAGTGAGAAGGTTTACCTACCTCTATACAGCTTCTTAAACGGCTGTTTTTCATAATTTATCTAAACTTCGGTGCTTTCGCTATAGATAGAAATCGAATACCCAATATGTATACGTTAAAATACATTTCTTATCATTTTCTCAAATTATATTGGTAAATAAACAAAATATTTTTATCACAAACCTTCAGAGATTTTTAAGTAAAAATATACATATCTCGTTGCTTTATAAATTCAGATCTGAGATTAATTGCAAGGAACTAACACAAGGTCACATGCTACTCGTACATAAATAAAAAGCCGCTGCAACTTATAAAATACAACAAATTAATTATAGCGTTATATATACAAATCGCATTGCAAAAATATGCTATTTTCACTACCGTACAAATATTGGTATTTCTTTTGTATTAGAATTTTTTTGTCAAATAAATATAATTCGATATTGGGGCATTATCGAAATACATATACGTCAAATACCGCGAAGTGCATATTAATACCAGCATGGCCTGTAAAAATGCTAAAAATTTTGATTCGAACCTGCAACCATTGATTGATGTAAAATCATTGTTGCTGTTCTTATAAAAATGATACTCTGTAAATTATGCCAAAACTTAAAAACATTTATCCCCACCGTTAAGAGGACATACATACACCTTCATTCAGTTACCTAAATCAAATCATAAATCAACATTGAGTATTCGAAATATATGTTAGCTTAACTCTAATTTCTTGCCAAACACAAATTTTGAAAATTAAACGAATAATGTAATTATTTACATAAATTACACTTACATACTATTTTGGCTTTCCTTGCATTGTAACATATCTCTTAAATAACGAGGTGTACCTGCATATTTTACCAAATACATGTATGTATAAATAGTATTTCATTGCAATAATGGTTGTGATAACAAATCATATAAATTTCGTTGCTAGCAATCGGAAATTTTATTTTACGCAACGAAAATCCGCGCTCACGAAACCAAATGATCACTTTAGAATAAGGCAAACAACTCAGCTAGCGTTTTGACAACTGCCATATTGTAAGGATATAGCTGTAATTGCGTTTTAGATAATAAATAGTTGTTAACGATATTTTAAGTTGAAGTCATAATGTAGTATTTAATAATTTTAAGTACAATGAAATCGTATACCTGCGAATGGGTTATTCATTTTACTGATACTACATTTTTATCATTATAAATCAAAGGTTTAACCAAATTAAGCTATTATTTTCGTTTTTCAACCTGTATTTGACCTTTCTTTTTTCCATTCTTGTTCTCGACTTCATATAATAAAATAATTACAATAGTGACGATTTGGTGACGAACCTAATTTGATCTTACAATTTTCTTATACTCTATTGAATCTTAGCAACTCTTTTTTCGAATACAAATTATAAATATGCTTAATATTTGACAGAAAGGCTATTAGATTAAATAAAAAATTGAACACAAACTTACATACGAATATTGCAAGTTAAATGTTTGTAAAAACAATAATCCACATAAAAGGGATTTGGGCTGTTTTACGGTTTAGTTCGCCAGACTTCATAACATTTTGTTTGATGATCAACTACTCAGAATCCCTACACCAAGTGGTGCTTGATATACCTGCTTGGTTATTTAAAATGCAGATCTCAATTTATTTTGAAGCTATTAGATTTATGTACATATAATATATTATAATAGTTTTATTTTTTTTTTCTACATAAATAAGAAAAGTATTTTTAATTATTTTAGATAAAGACAATTTTATTTTTTCTAAGCTATGTGTAAATAATTTTACGTACGTATTAATTTATTTAGCCAAAATTTTGCTCAATATTGTATACACTCAACACCAAAGTCATAATAATAAAAAAATACTTTATCGTGTCAGTACAAAGAATGCATAATTACTCGGAAATGTTCATAATATTTTTCGGATAAAAACATGATCTATAAAATTCATATATGTATAATAAAAATAATACACATCACAGAAAGTGGCATTCAGATTCCTCCACTGCATTGTGCAGTGTTGGTTTGACGAGCCCTAGTCCCATCTAAGTCTCCTTGTAGTAATGTTTTTGCTTTGAACTGGATTGCGTGTTTTTGTTTTACATAAATGAGTGTATTTAATTTAGTTCTAAGTAAATTAATTTTATTTGCGATGTACTGAGCAGTATATTTATCGCTTGATTTTGCATCCGTCTACATTAAACACCTAATTAAATTTAAGGTATAGATAATTATTATTTTACTACAATTTAAACCCAATACATTGTTGTACTTAGCGAATTACCTTTTAGTAGGTACCGAGTAAGATTTTTTTTACAAATTTGTTATGACTTTCGTAAGTGACTGTACATCAATATTGTTGTTACAGTTTGCAGTATCTACTAATTTTTTAACACTTCCTATTAAGCTAGCTTTTTGCAAAATACAATGTAATACTATATGCCATTTCTACAACAATCTCAAATTTATCAAATGTTTTATATATTGTTTAATTTTCACTGTAAATATTGTGTGTTATTATATACCATCTGTTAGCTGATATTTCTTGTCCTTATCAGTGTTTAAACGTACCTTTATATCGACAGGAGTAAGTTAGCAATAAAATTCGCCATTTTAGAATAGCTAATTGACTTACCTTGTATAAATAGAAAGTGTTGATAGACTATCTATGGTACCGGTCTCAATAACTTGTGTTTAACTGTATTTATCGAAATTATTATAATAATAAAACCTAATTAGGTTATATAAGTTGCAAATTTTGTAGAATTATGGCAATATTATTTCGTATTAATTACCCTTTGCTATATACATGTAAAGTTATTTTATAATTATTTAATAATAATTAATTATTATCAAACTTACATAATATGTATATTCTTACGTTAAATAATTAAAATTGCTTCTATATATCAAAAGACCAAGATAAATAATGTTTTATGTGGGCAATCAAATTTTATAAAAATATGTCTCCTGTAAAGTACGTACTGTAAGCACTTTGTGTAAAAAAATTATATTTTGGACATGAGGACCATACGCATTAGTTAATTTAGCGGCAGACCATATTATTGGTAAAAGTGTTACTATGTAACTATGATGACTATTTTTTTTACACTAAAACTATGCGATGGTGTTCTGCCATTCCAACAAGATAGTAAAAGGATTTATTTAACGTTTGTGTATCAATATGTTTTATTGCAGTACATTTTGATTGTTAATAACTCCAGGTGTATTTTTAGTTATGTTACGTTTAGTTCAATTTCCTGACTTGGTGATATGCACATTTCTCTCAATGCTGGCATATCGTCGACACATCGGTTTCATGGTTACCATTAGTTTTAAGGATATAAAGTTATGATCAAAGGGTATTGTTTGAGACGTTTTACTTCGACGGATATGTAGTTGTATTTCCATGTTGTCAATATCACAGCAGTTTTTACCGACACTGTCAGCTCAGACTTCCAGATCAATATATTTTGATTATTTATTTCGTATCTATTATATCTAACTGGACAAAGAATCAATAATGACAAATATATTTTCATTAACGTGCAATAGAAAATGTGAAGGAACTAAGGAAAGGTAGAAACTAGCTGGCAGTTGATCTACTGTGATATTAATAATTCTATTTATTAATCTTCTAGATTATTATTTATAACTTAATGTTGATTGTGAGTGTGTATATTTACAGAGATCGAGTTAGATTTAGGCGATGTTATTTTATACTGTACCTAATGCGAAGGTCCAGAATGTGTTCCAAATTATTAATTTTAGAATTAAAGATATTATATTGAAATGTTTTTGTTAATAATTCTTAATTAAATTGTTTATGAAGTTTCGTATGATTATTGTAATGAACATAATAAGAAGCGTAAATATTATGATTGTGTACATCACATATATAAACGTTTTGTAAAATTATCAAATAGTGCGCTCAAAGCTCTCTATAATACCTGAAATAGATGCAATTATTATTTTATGTAGTCGTACTGTGTACTACAAGAATCAACTGTGAAACATTAAGTACCTACTCATGAAAACGAATGTTACACAGTTTAAAATACAGGAAGTATAAAACTTCTTCAGATAGACTAATTGTCTAAATTATTATACCTCAATTAATTTTAGAATAAATTTATGTCTTGAAAAATATATAACAGTTATTAGTACTTCTGTGGCATTATTTCACAATCCTGCAATTACCAATTTCAGATGATAATTAAAATATCCTCAAGTTTAATTTATTCTATTATTATTTTCGATATACCTGTACCTAAATATAAATTTTTAATTATCTATTTCTGCAAATGTGTATCAACTGAAAATATTGTATGGAACAACTCTTGACCTTATATTTATTTCATCATGTTAATAATTGATATAAATTTACAAATATAAACTTTAGATTAAATAAAGTTGTTTTAATATTATCCTCAAATAAAGTATCTACAATTTACAAATTAACATATTAATTAAGATAAAAAAGAAAACTTAACTTACAGAAAACTTTAACTTCATTATTAACCATTTGAATCAATAAGAAATCTTTGAACACGAAGTCACGAACCGAATCAGAATTTTGGCATGTGCGTCAAATAAATCTCGACTCTGTTAAATACCTACCTACTCAACTTTTGTATACAGGTTAATTTAATTATATACATAATAAATTTAATTAACAATTAATCAATTGTTACGTACCGCACGAAAACCCGACAAGTTCAAGATGTATTATTATTTTTAATACTTTAACCAAGTACCTATTTTTAGCCGTCTGTGGTACCTACGTATTTTCACAACTATTTACATCTACCATATTTTAAATTAGACGTATATCTAAAAAGATTGGATTCCAGCTCCGTTTTTAGGTGAACATTTAGCCAATAGGAATTTGGCCCTCTTTTTCACAAGTAGATATGTTTTTGTTGGAATCTGTTTTAACCGCTTTATTGAATGTTTATTGTTTAAAATTTAAATGTGTTTTAAAACTTGCGATTTAGCCGCGCATTCGTTGCGGTTCTCCAACGGTTCTCTTTTCAAAAATTCACCGTAATGAATGGGCAAAAATATATATATATATATATATATATATATCAGAATATATCTATTGTATATTTTAAGGCTATTTAATTAAATTTATTTAAAGCTTTTTATATTATGTATCTACATGCCTGTATCTACATATTAAGTCATTCCAAAATATATTTAAACCGAGTGACAATGTTTCACTCGAATCACTCGAAAGTTGATTTGACTCGAGTCTATACTTTGTTCCACTCGAGTTGAAATATTTTTCAAACAAGTGAGGAGTCAGACCAAATCACTCGAGTCACTCAAATAAAAAACTACTCGAGTTGCATCATTACAAAACAGGTTAAAGGTCGGTACGCACGACAGCGACTTTAATCGACGGCGGCTCAA
>DVVJ01000013.1:0-27981 GCA_018234505.1 Junonia neildi neildi
AAAAAAAGATGCCCTGTGATTGGCTGGCTATAAGAAATAAGGAACAGATCTCCATGGCAACCGAAATTTTATTCTTACTTCTTATTATTTTTTTATTGTGAATTGATTAACGGCGTTGCCTTTGTTGGATTCCGCTATTTCTTATTTCTTATTCCTTATCTCTTATATCTTATGTTTTTCATTGTGTAGCAGCCTTTACATGAGAGCCTTATGTCGATTATATAGTTATTTCACTGACCATATGTCTCTTAAAATTAGGTGACAGGTTTAAATAAAAAAATTAAAATGTTTTTAAACACAATTTATTTGTATTCATTTTACATTCACTAATTATGTTGTCCATTTACAATTTAAAATGGAATCTGGAATAGGCTATTTAAAGTGTTTAATACTATTTATTTATTTCTTTGTTTCATTTTGTTATAAAATTGATTTTTTACGCTTTTCGAGTCTATCAAATTAAAAAAATAATAATAGTGACCTTTAAGTTTTCACTTTTTTTAAGAGATGCAAAAAGTTTTATTTAGTTTTCTTTTTTCTGTTTCGTACCAGAGTACTGGTTTTTTTTTTCGAAGTTTCAATTAAGACAATAATAGCAGAAGGAATATTCTGACAATACTTTGAACTTTTGAGTTTAGCCAGACAAGCAGTGCAACGTGGCCTCTATATAGGAACCTTTGTTTTTAAAAATAGTGCTGTAAGCACAGATTCTTTTAAGTTTAATTTTTGTAAAACACCGTCTCTTGAGATTTACATATACGTAATAACAAAAATAAAATCAAAACATTGTTCTCAAATTGCTTTTTGAAAATTAATATATTTTAAAATAGTTGACAAAGACACATTTAATTCACATTTTCTTTATATACTATCGGACCTGTCAAACGTAGTTATAGGTCCAATTAAATTTAAACCACAAGGAACCTCAATTTCTCTCTCAATACATAAAATTTCATCTAAATCGGCCAAGTTGTTCAGTAGAAGAATTACAAAGTAATGAATTAGAATTATCAAAGATATCTGGTGGGTCAATGGGATTGGTCTAATATAGTATATGTATGGGATTCTTTGTAGAATTTGATTTTAAGTTTACACTGCAACAAACAGCAACTTTTAAGTAAATTTCAATGTAGCACAGATATAAAATAAACATAATTTTGTATTGAATTATTAAACCTAGCAGCCCTGATCATACATGCTGTGAATATTGACCGGCGTCAGTTTGAATTAAAACTCTTAACATTTACGACGTCCACAAAATTTTCTTATTACACAATATTAAACAATATTATTATATCTTTGATTCAAAACTCACCCGACATAAATATTGATATGACATAATTTATTGTATATCTAATTTTGGTATTAATTGAATATTTATTGTTATAATTAAACATTGAACACACATTGTCGAATTATTAAAATAAAATTCAATTCTAGATTGGCTTTTTCTATTTTTACGAGAATTGTTTAAACAATTTTGTCATTTGATTTGATACTTAACATAATTCCAAATTTACATTCGTCAAAATAAAAAATATAAAAATAATCTCACAATTTGCCTAGATTGTCTTTCGTATTTCAAAGTTGCCACTTTTAAAGATCAAAATTTTAATCACTTTTAATGATCATAGAATAAAAAAATATATTTTTAGTTTTGTGACAGTTAGAAAATAAATTCGTTTTTAAATGAAGTTTGATATTAACCAAAAAAAATTAAAGTGTGGCAACCCTGTAGAGAATGATTTGATAACTTTGACCCGCATTTTAACCTACTTATGAGAACTACAGTCAAATCGAATAAGTTACTCATCTTAAAAAAATTATAATGGTAAATCACTTATACATAGTTATCGAAATAATCAAATGGAAACCTACTTACGCTTAAGTTTTAAATATGTCTACAAATGAAACCATTTGTAGAGTAAAAAAATAAAAGGAAAATACCTATTTCCCATTGAAATATCACTATAAATAATACGTGAGAAATTGTTCTAGTTAGTGCTAGGGCTGTCAGTTCCGCTGCCACTGTTTTCTGTATTGGCGAGAGCAGTTTTCGTTAATTTATTATTCTTCTTAGCGGATTTGCTGAGCGTCGCCACTTCTTTAAGTAAATTTTGAATTTTGCTATTCATTAAATTAAATTTAGTCTCGTTCATGCGTTCCTTGTTCTTCATTTCGTTACGAAGTTCTGTTGTGTCGTTGTGGTGCTGTGCTTTGAGCTCGGTTATCTAAAATAATAATACTAATTACAAAAGTACTCTAACTAATGGTTTGTTTCACAATCTCCATAATTACAGATTTAACGTGATAAATAATCTTTTGCCTTTTTGACCAGACTATTTTTCAAATAAGGCAAGTTATTAAGCGATTACTTGACAAATCATTTATTTAGGATGTTTTTGAAGATTGTGAAACAGGACTTAAATACAATATTAAGTAATAATGTAGATATTTATACAAACCAGTTTATCTTTGGAAAGCAATTCGTTATCCTTCTGTTGTACTTTCTTCTGAAGGCTCGCGATTGTTTCCTTGAGCTGAGTCATAGCAACCACATGGTCCGAACTGTTTGGGTCTAATTCACCTAACAAACAGTACATATCTATAAGGAAAAACTGATTTTAATACAAACAAAAAAACAAAAAAACAAAACAAAATTTTGTTAAATAATACAAATAAATAAAAAATTAATATAAATGTCAAATTAGGTACTAATCAAAACCATAACATAAATAAAACAATACCTGGTTAAATTATATTTCATGCTTGTAATAATATATTTGATAAAATAAAAAAATAAAGCAGTATTTCAACCCATTAAGACAATATAAAATATTTTGTTGGCATTCCAGTGGCTTGATATAGAGTAATTAATTCACTGCAATAATTCTACTGTGGCTTTTGTGGCATAGTCTAACAGTAAGTTAGAAACTATAACTCATTTTTGCCATCAATGCATTTATAACTAAGGGTTCATTCAAGTATTACGTAACGCAGTTTGGGGGGAGGGGAGGGTCTTGTAAAACGTTACGGCCGGCCGGCCGTATGAGGCCGGGAGGGGGTATAACAACAACGCGTTACGTAACAACATAATTGTGATTTATAGATGAAAATGGCCTCGAAAATTATTTTAGTGACCATTTTCACCTAAAAATTTTGGTAAAATGTTACGTAATGTCTAGGGGGAGGTGTACAGAACAACGTTACGGTGCGTTACATGTGGTGGAGGGGGGTCTAAAATCTTCAAAAAGTGGTTTACGTAACACTTAAACGGCCCATAATCTGGTTTTGCAAATGTCCATGGGTAGTTGTAATCACTTACATCGGGTATTTTGCTTGCCTTTTTGCTATTGTTGTATACAAAAATGATATGACACTTGAAATTTCTTTCGCAATGCTATTTTTTCGCAGTCTTCTTGTTTCTCCTTATTTACAATTTCTTTCTTATTAATTATATTTTATATTTTTTTTGTATTTACTATTTGTTCTGCTTTTTATTTCCTTTTGCTTTTTAGTTCCGATCAATTATAACTTTCATACAGTTTCACACAAAATGTCAATAAAGTTAAAATCCTAAATGTTACAAACCTTGAAGTGGGTTAAGTTTTGATTTCTTTTCCAAAGGTTGAGAATCACTGAGAGAGAGATCTCCAGAGTTCATAGATTTCATCATGTCAGACTTGCGTTTGTCTTTGTGGCTGCTTTTTGACCTGCGAACGAGAAATATTAAAAATTATGATGATTACTAATCATTCTACAAAATTTTAATTTATCAGTTACAGACAACATAATATGAAAAAAAATAAAAATTATTTCATTTTATTTACAAATAACTAATGATTAACTAATTTGTTAATCATTAGTTAATAATTTTTAAAGTATAAGGTAATCATTAGAAACTTATTATTCAAAAATTATAACTTTTTAAAGTTTAAAGTATAACAATAGTATTCATGGTCATTAACTTTTGAATGTATTTGGTATCTACAGAAAAAGCCCATTTAGATAAATAAATAGAACATTAACTAACTTGTGTGAGCGATGCTTGTGTTTGTCGACGGCAGATAGATGTTGCTTGGTTCGAGCAAGAGCCCTCTTGAGTGACTGAGTGCAAAGCCAGCATAGCAACTTGCCATCCACCTGAAATAAAAAAAAAATCATAGTATACTTCTATATTATTATTTTTTTCGTTTTCTTATTCGGGATTCTAGTGTGAGAAGTGTTGAAGTTAAGTATTAAGACTCATTGTGGATAATAAAATAATTATTTAAAAAATGAATTTAGTTGTTAAATCAACTTTACATTAGCCCATTTGAACTCTGAATAATAGAGAAGTATGCCAATTATTTGTAGCATTCAAGTTCAAATCATTTAATATCTTTCATAACAATCCAAGAAACCATGTAATTAAATATGATAGATTGACCATTTTTGTTGGTTAATCTACTATAGGGAAAACTAGAAACTACAAAAAATGTTACTTACTGAAATTTCCATCGCTCAAATTTTTTATTTCCAAATAGAAAAATACTAAAATTTCTCTAATTCATTTAAGTGTGAAATTTAAACAAAATTAATAATAGTAAAAGATAAAATACCTTCTTGTTGTCGTCATGCCTGTCGAAGGCGCATCTCTGCTTGCACTGCTCGCAAGTAACCGCTGGGCCATACTTGCGCTCGGAATTAGCGCACCTCTGACACTTGTTGCCTGTTACAGATTAGACAGCAATTTGTTACATTAACTATTATAAATATAAAATAAATCATACATATTTTTTAAAACTTATTTATTATACAATAATAGTTAATCATAATACTACATTATTTATAATGCATAAGGCTAGAAATCCTTCCCAACTTTGCTTACACTAATAAAAGGTTAAAATTATTTATAATATTTTAATTGCTGCAGTAGTTTGTGAGATTAGCACTTTAAACCAAGATATAATGTTGTTCTTGTGACTTAATATATTGTATGCTAAAATTATTCTTATAAACTTATAAATTTACCTATAAAAGCAGCAATAATGTTGCAGTATTCACAGGCCGTTGGTTTGCCATAAGCCTTGACATTGGCCTCACATTTTTTGCAAATCGAAGAAGTGTTTGATTTACTGTAATGAAAAAATATAACAAATGACAACATTATAAACACTATAAGTATTTTTTACAGTTACATATGTACCCTATACTATATGTATCTGTAAATATATGTCAAGAATTATAAACATCAAGTGTTTAAGGTCATTGAACCCTTAGTTTTGAGATAAGCCAGACATGCCAATGTGAGCTTTTCTAAGTTTTTTTCTTACTTATTATATGATTATTATTTTATTACTATTATTACTTACAGGCAAATTAGTCAAATAATTGTTGCAATTACAATGATAAATTAAATTTACTGCATATTATTGATTTATATCTATCATTGATATGTAAATAAATGAAAAGATGGCCCAGACATGGCCTTAGTATTGCTATTTAATAGTAAAGATTTCTATTTGCCTCATTCATCAAGTGAGATCTAAGGGAAAAAGCCTTCATTTCACTGATTTTAGTTGATGACGACCTATTTTATGCATTTTCAACTAATATCACATGATTTGGCATATGGCACTGACCTTGTTTGTTGAAACTCGGAACGGCAATACGTACACTTCACGACCGGGAAAGAGCCACGACATTCCTGAAATACCCAGAAAACTACAGCGTCACAACTGACGTCAGTACAACAGTAAACGTAGTACACAAGTAGAACGCACTTGTTTTTTCAAAAAATAACTTAAATCTTTGGACAAATACGTAGGACGAAAATCAGATGAATTAATCATTAGGTGAGGAATATTACCTTGCAAAGTTGTTCACCAGGGGATAATTCTTCGAAAGGATGTCTTGAGAAACAACGGGAACACGCAAATAACGCAGTTGACGTAGCAGAACTCATTGTTTTTACAGTTTTGAATAGTAATAAATAGTTAGAAAAATTGTAATGATAACAAAACTTACAAAAAAAAAACACAAATAACGCTAGAAAACTTCAAATATAAATTATGACAAAGTAGATGACGAAAGGAATAACCGCCATGATAGAATGAATGAATGAAGTCATTGGTACAAATTACAAAACCAGGTCATTCAATAAATTGAAACTGAAGATAGTGCCACTTATACACACATTCAATTCGTTCAACCAAATTATCGACCAAAGGCATGGCATTTAAGTAGCAGTTTTAAATATACTTCTGGTTTCTAAAAAGTACGAAACGCGTGTTTATTTAGTATCTAATATCAACTATTCAGTAAAAAATGTAATTTGAAAGAATCTAAAGAATATCTAGTAAACTTGGTACAAAATAAATATTGTGGCAGTAAAAATAATAACTGCGCAATTTAAGTAGAAAGTTATCGAATCGGAATTGGGATGTACAAAGTGTGATTAGAAAGTAATTTTAAACGTACTTCAGCAATAACTTCACATCGATAAAATCTTTTAAACGCATTTTTAAGCATAACATAAATAAGCGAGAAAAATGTTTACGTCGGTGCTAAGTAACTTTTATTAATTGGCACCGACTTCAATATATTGTAGAAAGATGTGTAATTTATGACGTTTTATCGTCAATTTATGACGGTCCCGATGAAGTATATGATTTTTTTATTGAGTGCCTTTTTATAGTTATGTTTTATATTTAATTTTTATATTTTATTTTATTATTTTTAAATATTTACTTTAAGTTAAGGTTTTTATAATTATTAATGTAAAATATCTGGGGGCACGGCCGTACCATCTTTTTCTCGAAACAATTCAGGCCATTTTCGACCCCCTGTAACGTCGTTGTGGATAAAACTAGAAGACTGAATTTTCAGTAACTAGGCAAGCATTGCAAAGACACGGTATATTTCAAATTTCAATCAATTTGAACCAGTAGTTTAAGGATTTTTTACCATGGGAGAGCCATACATTTGCATGAATGAGCCGGCTCGACCGGAGTGATATCATGGTCTCACAGAAAACGACGCTTGCGTCGTGCTTCGCCGTGTGAGTGAGGTTACCGGATGCCCAATTCCCCTCCCCTTCCTCAATAATTCCCCACCCATTCCCCATCCATACCCTCTTAAAGGCCGGCAACACATTTTGTAGCTATAGTAGCATAAAAAAATGAAATATACACGGTCAAATTTCTTAATTTTGTCACTCACTGACTTACTGACTGACTCACCGATCATCAAAATTCTAAGACACTTCTAGTAGACCTAGAAGCTTCAAATTTGGAATATAAGTAGTGTTTGGTACACCAACATCATATATGATGCAAGGAAAAACTAAAATATTTAGGGGCACGGTAGTGCAACCTCTAAGTCTAGATTTTTTTTTCAATTTCTGTCCATTTTTCTATATACATATTTAAATGATTAAATAACTTTGTAATCTCATATAAATATAGGCGCACGGTAGTGCCCCTGCCAAATCTAGCAAAAATGGATATTCCCGTCATGAAAACACGTGTAAATTTAATTATTTAATGCAAAAACGTACCTACGTGCGTATTCGTACTTATTACGAGTGCGTAAGTTTGGAAACTTTAAGAAAATTCGTTGCTGGTAGTGGTGGTAGTATACATAGGTATATACAATAAGTAGAAGGTACTGAAAAAGAAAAAGTAGACTGTCTACAAAATACAAAATGGAATGAGATCCCATCAAAAACAATACTTGTCAAAAAAACCAAGTCTCGCAACTCGTAGAACAACTGTTGTACAGTAAAAAGTTGTGAGATCCATGTAATACCAAGTCGGTTATTAATTTATTCAGTCCCTACTTAAGCGAATATATAGTCTTAATACGTCCGTGTTGACTACTGTAATTGATAAAAAATTCGTAACTTTGAACGTGATTTATATATTTCTACAAATTTTGACAAGACGGCGATCCACGGAGTACGAAAAATTTATGGGATTTGACAAAATCATAACTTGGTAGACATAAATCTCTAAATCAAATTATGTAATTTTCAGATAAGGAGTGATACCACGGCCTCACAGAAAACCGGCGTAAAATGACGCTTGCGTCGTATTTCGCCGCGTGAGTGAGGGTACCGGAGACCCAATTCCCCATCCTTTCCCATTAATTCCCCATCCATTCCCCTCCATACCCCCTAAAAGGCCGGCAACGCATTTTGTAGCTCCATTGGTGTTGCAAATGTCCATAGGCGACACCATTCACTTTCCATCAGGTGATCTGTCAGCTCGTTTGCCGTCCTATCCCATAAAAAAAGGTACTCATACCACATACTCATATTTATTCTTAAACGAATTTGTTTCATTTGCCTAGGCTTTCTGGATATTTCGGATTTTTATCATAAATTTATACCGACCTTGCCCTTTCCGTTCCAAGGGATTGTAAGGGACAATGCCTAGATTTAAGAAATCTAGACACGTAATACGAAAAAAAGTATATTTAATAAGAAAAATGTATGAACAAATACAAATACTTTTTTTGTAGAATATGGTTGCTACAAAAAATATTGGTTTTTTTAAAAAAAAAAAGCTAAAGGTAAAAAAGCTATTTTTAATATTCTATCACTTTTAAAGTCATAGTTCATTAGTAATTAATTTGGTTTATGTAAACATGACAAGAACTACTAAAAACTAAAATTTTTATTGATCACGTTATAATGAAAATTAAAATCTGTCATTAATAATAATTACGACGCCAAAAGCAGATAACAAAATAAATATAGACAAATTGTATAAATAATGTCTACGTCTCATTTTATGAATAAATATCAAAAGTATTACCTACAAATGTATATTTAATACAAAGTAAATATTTAAATACAATTTGCTCATTAGCATCAATACTAAAATATCCAATCGAATTGTTTACATTAAACAAAAATATTGTACACACAAACACAATAATCTGTGTTCTATTTTGTTAGAAATGCTATTGGGCGAAACATCGTACGATAGTTTTGGCGTGACGATAATAGATGGCGCCACTTGTATCAATGTTAGTTGCAACTCGCATGACAAGAAAAAATATATAATGATTGAAATACGATGGTGTAATTTAAGCTGTAATTTTATTATAGCTGTAAATAGGTTTTCGTTTTTGATTTATGTGTATCTGAGCGTGTTTTTTTTTTAATTTGAGACGTGGTAAAGCGCGTAAATTGGACACTTTAGTAGATAGGTAGGTACCTACATACTTGTTATTTTCTATGTTGAGTATGATTTTTTTAATTATACATTAAAGTCGTGAATTTCAAATTTCTGATTAATGCAAAGCTGATATTTTTGTAATTTAAACCAAAATGAAATGGTCAATGATTATTTTATCCATTTGGATACGAGTTTTTTTACACGTTTTTTGGATTAAATACCTACTTATAAATTAATATGAATAATTGTTTTCTTGTTGTTTTTTTTTTCATTTTTAATGATCTGTGGAGGGTGTGTCGTAACTAGTTTTAATGTGAATAATGTTATCACGGTTTGCGGTTAACTGAACCGTCTTAAAGCTAGTGGTCACTGTAAGGCCATTCGGCGTAGTCATTTATACTAGAAATAAGTGTTTGTTAATAATACATGTGTAGGGAATGCAAAACTCGCGAGATTGGGACTCGGCGAGATCTCGCGAGATTGTGCATTATAATACCGCGAGATCTCGCCAATTTCGAGATATCGCGAGATTAGCAATTTTGTGTGTTTTTTTGTAATTAATCAGAATAGTTTAATAAAATAGTTTAATATTAAGAAAAGTTTAGGTATAAAAACTGTATTTTATAAGATTAACATTCATTTTCACGAAATTTTTCATTTCACTTTTATGCATTTTGAACATTTTGTCTATAATTTTTATAAACTTTTAAAGAGTAAACTGTGATGTACCTAATTATGTACGTATGTATCGTTTTTTTTTTTGCTAATATCCAACGAAAATGTTTTTAGTAATAAAATAGTTTTTTTTTTCTTTTATAACGTATAAAACAACGAGAAGTAGTAAAAAATCTTAATATCTAAGAGCCAGTTTTTCAATCAATGATTTAATTATATATCTATGCTATTATGTATATTACATAAATAGGGTTACACCCACTGGTAACAAAAATTTTGAATTAAACACTGATTTAAACATAATCTTAGCACACAATCTCGTGAAACTCGTGACTCGCGATTAGCAGAAAAAAAAATCTCGCTAAAAAAGACCGAGATCTCGCGAGATCGAGATTGCATTCCCTATACATGTGTAATCATTAATTGTATTTTTTAACTATTAAAGCAAACTAAGTAAATCTCATTTTAATTTCAATTAGTTTCTATAATAATTAATTTTAAACAATAATTAAAAATAATCATAATCCTATTTTTTGTTTCGCCGTAATTGGGTAAAAAGACTGTCACAATTAAATAAAGTTTAGTCAAAATATTTCGCAAATTAAAAATTGTGAATTTTTGTTAAAACATTCTTATGTTCCATACATAAATTTTTAATTTATAAGCTTCAATGTAATATTTTCAAAGTATTACTTTGTGAAGGGTTTGAAGGAATGGCCCAAATTTTGACATTAGGGAAGATCGCCCAGGGCAACTTTTTGGAACGAAGCCGCGCCCTTACTTTGCGACCTTTAAACATTTGACAAGATGATTAAAACATAACACAATGTTTTAGAACAAAGGCAATATGACTTGAACATCGCCAAATACAGAAGAATTATATTATTGTCGAAATTATTGTTATTCAGTTTGAATTATTTTAGTCGCGGGACTAAAATTCAACTAAGACTCGTCGCTCGTCGTCGTTGCTATGGGTAATATGCCTAGTCCCAAATAACCTTCTTCTAATCTTGAAGGCTAGTTTCGCACTTAATGAGCTCATGTTTAATTTAACTATGTATAATATTAACCGTCAAAAATAGGCACTCAATTAAAAATTAAATATGAAGTATCTTCGAACAAAAACGTTTTTATCTAGGAAATCAAAACAAAACGATAAATCATCCTTATCTCTTATTCCTAAATCGTTAATTAGCATAAAGAAAAACTCGAACAATTGTCTTGAAAATAATTTTTATTTTCGCAAACCGTTGCACGCGTTAGACTAGTGACGTACAATTTGAGTATCGATAAAAAAATTCGATGCGTCAAAATTAGGCAATTTTAAATTGTTTTATTTTGTAATGTGGTTTATTTCACTTTGGGTCGCACATTGCTGACTTTATTACACCAAACGCTGATTATTTTTAAAGTAAGTTCTTATTTCTCACATACATCACATACATTATACATCTTGTAGAAAATCTCAAAATCGTGTCTTATTGGAATCTTATTTAGATTTTCACCTAAAAAGTAAAGGTGACATTGCATTTATCTTATGTGTGGTATATATTTAGGTAAGATAAATTACTCATTAGGTAAATACAGACAGAACTTCTTTTTGTGTCATATAACGTAACCAAATATTACCGTCAGTTATTTTAGTTAATAAATATATTTCATCATTTTTTCAATAGTTTTATGCGTTTAAAAATCACCAGATCATATTAAAGGTATTCCCGATATACAATTACTATATTTTCAGTATAAATACGTACTATTTAATACGAAATCTGCATAATTACAACTATAGCCACAAGCAAGCATTAACTCCTTAATTAATACAACAAATAACATTAATTTCACACTTCACAACGGTGGTTGTAGCCGCTCGCTACCCAACGGCGGTTGTAACCTCTCTCTGATAAATCTACAATGTGCCCCATCCATTCACTCATTGTATTTATTCGTAATCATGATAGCAATCATCATCTCGTTCGAGCCGCGGTTAGAAAGTGTATCCCTTGCCTTAAATTGCCTATTGTGTAAGGGAATGACCTACTGAATTGAATTTAATTTCGCCTATCGTATAGAAAGGGCTTGATGTATATCTGTAATAACAAGGCTATGTATAAATGTATGTTTTTTTAATTACTTTATTTTTTTTTGTACGTTTGGTGGCTATATGTGCTTATGATCGGTGTTATTATAACATATATCGTATGTGTTTTGAGAAGTCATTTTTTGCGACACGTAGGTATTTTTTATCAATATTGTAAATAGGTATATACTTTTTGAATATATTGAAAATTAAAGAATCATAAAGGGACTGACAAATTAAATTTCAATTAAGTGACTACAATTTATAGATACCCATCTATTGAACAATCAAAGAACAAATGTCTTTGAATAGGCTGAAATTTGTTGAATGTAGATTTTCAGTCGACTTAGCGCGGAACTTTCTGAATTAGGATCTCAAGCGCACATCCTGTTCTTCGTTATTTATAAGAAAAAGTTTCGGGGTTGCTAGCGACCCCACTGGCGTGAAATGGCCTCTCCTTTATCTGAATTGATTAAATTCTACCGTGCAATGGCATACATAATTCGGTCATTAGGTGAATTGTTAGATGGAAACTACATATATTTTGTCATAGTTTCTTATAGGACTTTAGTACCTATAATAATAAATGAAATATAGTAATTGATACTATAGATTTCATAGTAGATTTTAGGCTCAAGATCCGATAGAGTGGTACCATCTGCTATAAGTTTATCTATATTTATTCTGCCAATGCGAAGCTTTATATATATTACTAAGTGAAAATAGATAAGTAAAGTAATAAAATGATTTGTATCAGACATGAAAGACAGTGACTGGCAAAGTTATGCCAATATCTTATGAAGTTGATCAAAGTTTTGGGAGTGTGTTTGAATAGAATGATAAGTGTCACTGCGAGATGACGTCATCAACTTCTGGTATTGTGCTCCTTCAGCAAACAAGGATGAGTTTCGGCTGAGCATCAAACCGGTTGCAAGTGGGCTCCAAACTGGTATCGCGACCGGCCACACCGGTCCGACAAATCTATCGTTTCCATGCCCAAGATTGTTTTCATCTAACTCGATTTTATGTTAATATATGGAATTTTTTATAAACGTTTTTCTTCATTCGATATGCGACTGCGCTAGTCGAATAATAATCAGGTAAGGAAGGAGTAAACAAAAACAAGTTTTTTCCATTATTGAAACTATGTATTTTTTAATAATTTCTACATCCTCTTTTACTGTCTATGAAATAAATATCAATTATAAACAATTGATACATTTATTATTATTGTTAGTTTTGTATATGTCGACATTTCAAGAAGTAATTTTTTTATAGCATTTTTAAAATCTTTTTTTTTAATCGATGAAAGTGAATCTAGTACTATGATATTGTGCGTTTTAGAACACTGGACCCTACAAACATTTAGATTTCGTTTAAAAACTGTGTCTATTGATATACATTTATATTACACTGGATGAAGAAAATGCATCCGACATCGTTTCGATGATATCTCGTCAACTATAGGTACCGTTAGTACAAAATTTCTCTCATCACCCACTGGACTATAGAAACGCGTTACCGCGATAGAAAACAATCTTACAAAAAGTACAATCTTTATATTAACTTAAATAACTTAATACTTGTTATAACTATAATAATATAACCTGAGATCTTTGTAGTATATTCAGCGCGGAACTCGCGCCCCACCTCTTATTGCTCCGCTCTCGCGGCTATGATACATCTCTCAACATTATAATCTGCATGCGTGCTCGCTTACATCATCATTAAAGTATATTTTTCTCATTTAAATTTTATACATTACAAAAGTAGTATCACAAACAAATGTACGAACTAGTACAATTACAAAAAACGTACACATATCTGATCTCCTCGGAGATCGCCTCTAATAAATACGATTACGATACATGTAATATACGAACTCTACACAACTTCAGAATAGAATCGAACTCGAAACAAAAAATAATACATAACACTAAATCGATCAGGGTATCATTATCACACGCGCGGCGGCGACTGAGATCATGGTGCGCACCTAACGCCGCCGCGCCACTCACGCGACCAACCAGCAAGACACAATCATCAAAACATCCGATAATAAAATACGAACAATGATTAACATAAGTACGGGGACGCGCGGGCCGAGCGCTGCGGTGGGCGAGGAGGGCGAGGGGTCCGGGGACGTGTGGGAGAGGGGTCGGGGGGAGGGTAGAGATCGACGCTCGGCCGCGCGCCGTCGCACGCGCGTCCGCCCGCGCCCGCGGAACCGGCGACCATCGATAGAAGATCGACGCTTTGTCGATACAAAGCGCATTTCACATCACTATCGCCCGGTGCCGAGGACGCGGCCGGCCGCTGGACTAATGCGCTCCCTGCGCGCTTACTCTACAACTATACATTACATATCACGCTGTGCTTTTTTTTCTTCTTATTAAAAATATAATTAATATACATATAATAATATTGATATTTGTTAAAATAACGATACGTAGATATCGAGGAGGGCAATCAGTCGGCTCGCTCGCATCACGCGCTATCACAGGCGGTTCACTCGGCCTGGCTCCGGAAAAGTTTTTTCTTTTCTATCGTGAACTGGGGGCTGATGATGATGGTGCCGCCTCTCGTTAGGTTTCTGTAAAGAAATAATTCATTAGTAATCTGCATACACAACTATGTTTTCAGTAAAAGATTGAAAATTTCATAATTTGTTATAAGAAATTGAGTCGATTGAAAGAAATGAAAAGTCTCAAATTATAATAGTTTAGTAAACTCACTTTAAGAATTGCGGCAGCAGGCTGGTCCAGTTCGTGGCATCGTGTTCTAGATGCAGATGTATTTCGTGCGTGGTTAGCGTGTTCGGGTCTATCTTGAAGGCGGCCAGACGGCGCCCCGCGACGTCGACGATGACCGCCGCCCCGCGGGACCCACAAGGCTCTCCTTCAGCCAGGGCCAGAGTTTGCCTCGACGCCCTTGAGAGGAGTTCAGCCGGTACTAGAACTTCCGCGGTCGCTAGCTCGCTGGCTCCCTTAGCGGCCCTAAGTTCCCTTTCGAGCCTTTGAGCCAGCGCCGCTTCCGTCGGCACCGGCATCGGTGCTTCCCGCCATGTCGGCCCATTCCATGCTAAAATAAAAAGAAAAAAATCGTTATCGATTTGTTACAACACAACACCAAAGTTGAAGTTTCAATGTCACTGGTTCTAATTTACTAATCGTTAAGTTGGGCTGATGAAATCGGATAGTCTAAACAAAATCACGTTAAAAGAAAGCCTAGAAGATTAAATAATTCGATACAATTTAATCTCAAAACCATTAGAGGGTGAAGGAGCGCGTCAACTAACAGCTGTTGTGTCAGCTGACCGTGACGTTTGAGCCTCGGCCTCTTTGCCGGCCGGTTAGCAAAGCTCATCTCACATTTCACAGTAAGACGTGATAGTACGGATCGAGTTGAGTGTGTTCGATTCGTTAAATAATCGCGAAGAAGTATTTCGTCACCCGCTGTCAACCGCGCGGCCGCGGTGCGCGCGCCGCATAGCAACACAGCTGACGGCCGGTTAGAAAGTCGACGGGTTCCCTCACCGCTCACCATCTCACAGAATAGAAAGTAGACTCACCTTTTTCACTACTGAATCCGACGCTAAACTGACTCGTAACCGGCAGGATTTCCATGTTTTCCAAATTTTTACTTATATTGTACACTTTTTATTACGAAAAAATTAAAGCGTTCCGTTCCGGAACTTTAAAAACTAGAAAAATATCACAAGTCTCTTTTGTACTGCAAATGCGCACTGAACAACCGGCTTCACGACCGGCGACTAGTTATCGTGAAGAGATCGATTGGAAGTTGAAAACGTCCGAAGTTAACACGACCGCATCAGATCTGATCTCGTAACCTTAGGGCTTCGTCTCTCGCCCTCGGCTCACTGTTCGACCCACCCGACCCTGTCGCTCTGTGTGACGGACTGACGATGCCGGGAAGCGTTCGCGGTATATATAGAAGGCCGAGGGCGGGGGTGCGAGGGGTCTCTCCGCGGGCGAGCGCGGGGGCACCGCGCGCCAGTCGCGATCGTCCGTGAGCCGCGTCGCACGTCCGCGCGCCGCTCCGTACCGGCTCCCAACAGAACGCCGGCCGGCTTCTTTGTTCTAGTTCCACCGGTGGAACGCGAGTTCGATACGTTTCGAAACTATTCGAGAATCAAATACAAGTGTTGAGAACAAAACCGTGCGTGATGTAGAAACATAATTTACCGAAAATTATGAGTTTCGTAAACGTAAAAGTTCGTTAGCTTGTAAGACTTAATGTACTTAGTTATAAGTAGTTTTAAGTCGGTTCTTTGTTCGTTGTTATCTTAGCTTAAGAAATCATTGTAAACGATAAGTGTTTTATTTTAAGATTATGATATAAGTAATTGTATAGAGATAAGCTAAGTGTTATCGTACGGGCGTCAAATTGGCTAGCCGACTGCTGACGTGTCTTTGTAGATCCGATATCTTAATACTAACTAGAATACACAAAAATAAACTGTAGCAAAATGTAATGTAACAAAAAAATTAAGTGCAATAAATTAGGAAGGTTTTGTCAAAAGTTGTTTCAAAGTTAGAAAAAAAAAATTAGGTAGCTAAAAATAATTTTCAAAGGAAACTTGTAACTGTCAAGTAGCACGGACGATTGTTTCAAAATATTCGATCCGTTGAACAATGGCTTTTGTTTTAACCGAGGCTTGGGAAATATTGCACCTAGCAACCGATATCTGATGGTTGCAGATAACGTTAAAAAAAACGTATAGAAGTTAAGTATCGTTATTGCAGTTCCGATGTTACATCAGCCTACTGGAACTTTCTAAGATTTATGGAACGGTTAATGACCGTTATTTTTTTTTCTTTTGTAGAGTTGTATAAATTGATAAATTGTTTTATTTTATAAGTAAAGGGTTGTTTTACTAATTTATAAGTAATAATGGACGAAACGTAAGTAAATATTTATGGAAGTGAAGTGAACAAAAAGTAGTATGATGAAATTTGTACTTATGTTCCGTGATAAAGTTACAAGTTCAGTTTTTTTATGAGAATTGGTAGATTACCACTTGTTTTTTTAATATCAATTAAAATTTAATAAACAAGAAAGGAAAATGGTTCTAAAGAATTAAAACAAACAAGAAGAGGTAATTAATTAGGTATAGGGATTAAATTTAAAATAAAGAGAAAAAGTAAACAGAAAAGTTACCAAAGAATAGAAATAGAAAAAAATGAGACTATTAATGATAAGATAAAAAATAGGCACAAATTCAAATTGAAACAAAACCTAAAGGTACATATTTATTAGGCCTCAAAAATCATATCTAATACAATCATTACACAAGTACACTGTGTTCAAAATCGTCTCCACTATCAGTGCTTGCGTAACTTGACCAATCCGCGGAACGGATCACAAAAAACAGTACTTATAAAAACAAAAAGAAAGGCAGTTGCTAAGCTGAGCCGGCCGGCACTCTGGCCTTGAAACCATGACTCATGATCACTAAATCTGATACGATCACGGTCGTGACCATCGAAAATTAAACACCACGAAAATGAACTTAGGAAAACATTATTATCGATATTTCCTAAAAAAGCAATTTTTTTATCGGTGAAACATATATGCAAATTAGATAAAGGTGTTTGCAATGACGATAAGATAAAAGAAATTATCGATATTGTTTTAAATGAAGCTAAAAAATATATTAACATTGTAAAATTTATTAACATCGTCTAATCCTTAATAATAAGCACCTTAACAATGCTATTCTTTCTAGATAAGTCCTTATTCTTCCAAAGTGTCATTACAAAAAAAAAGACAATTTCCAAGATGAGTATTGA
Organism: Junonia neildi neildi; assembly: GCA_018234505.1. NCBI lineage: Eukaryota > Metazoa > Arthropoda > Insecta > Lepidoptera > Nymphalidae > Junonia > Junonia neildi. The sequence continues at coordinate 17,736 of DVVJ01000013.1, forward strand.
GTAGTTTCTCAAAGATCCATAAAAAAGAAACCCTAACCAGTTAAACTAGTAACTTCGATCCCGCAAGCTCTCGTGTCCAGACATGTCCCAACCTGTTTTCCAACTAATCCAACTGTCACCGGCTTGTACCGTAACGTCGGAACAAATTTCTAACTCCTAACTATCGGTAAGTCGATTAAAAAACCTTATCTCAAATAAGAAACTTCCGCAAACTCATCGTCAATATTCAATTTATCACTATCCAAATAAGGTTCAATTATTGTTAGATGAATGCCCACTTTGCATAAAATGACGATTAGTGAAATAATTAACCTCTTTACAGCTACTCATTGTTGTTCGGAATTAATTGAAATATTCTAATGGACCAATAAAATTAATGAATAGAACGCCATCAAAATAATACGGGTGACTAACACGTTTTTTCTGTTAACTTCTAGTCACGTTTGCGTATTGTTTAATTTTAGTAGCGTACAGTTACTAGCTGACTGAAAAAGTAAATTGTGGTTTACGAACAAAAAAACTGGTTTACTGCCAGAAAAAATGTCAATCTAGTGCAAACAGTTCTTGAAAAAATTGCACCAATGTTCGTAGATATAAGCAAGAAAAACTTTTGTATGCGTTAGATATACAAAACCTAACAATAAGATCGCATAATCCTAAAGTAACAATAAAACGAAGCAGTTATAATCCAGCGCAAGGTATGAAACATTAAATTTTAATAAGCCAACTCCATTATGCATTAGATTGCCTCATACTCTGCTATTTACCTATTTATTCATCTATGATATGTAGCCAACGTTGGCTGTTGGTACAAGTGCACAATACGATGAACCTACTAAATCATGTAGTTATTCATTTGTTATGAAAATGATACCAGCTCGGTAACCATTGCCACTCGGCCGGCTTTTCAACTTATTTGTATGGCCAATATTTGTCGTAATCAGTATTCAACCGTCGTTAGCTCTGTGCCAAGTTTAGGCAACCGCTCATTAGCAATTTTAAACTTGCTTTGTTTTGTCGAGTCTTTAGCGACACGTGTGCTATTGTATATTAGATATGTTATTGTTGCGTACGTTTTTTTTTATATGAGTACTTTTTATAATTGTATTCCATGACCTTGTTTCGAGATTAAAATAGCCTAAGGTTTTTATGATCACGCCATGAGTGTGGTTTTGGTTAAAATTTTGGAACGGTTTTGTTAAAGTGCTGATTTCTATCGCTCGTTGTATTTTGTTATTTATGTGTTAATGGGTAAAGAAATAAATGAATTTGATTTAAAGTTAATGTTGTTTTTTATTTCACTCGATTCCAATGAAAGAAACGACTGTTCTTACAATTTTGGTGGTCTTATTTAATTATCACGATTAAGGTTATCGTGGCCTCTTTATCTGAAAACATACAATTTATGTATTATTCACATTTGTAGACCACACAATTACAATTTAGTGAGAGATAAAGAATGAATATTCTTGCCTTTTAAAAAATATTTTTATTTAAATATGTAAGACTTTGTCATTTATAGCCAATTTTAGATTTCATTTTGTCAAATGTTATTGAATGATATAAATATAAATATAAAAATATAAAAAAATAATAAATATGGACTACAAAAAATTAATGAATACTAAAATATATAGATCTCTTTTTTGTTTGTTACATAAATAGATTTTTAGTCAATTTATCTACTGAAAAGCCTAAATTAGAATTCAATTTTACCAGAATCACAAAAACAAATTAAAGGCTTTGACGTAGGTATTGATATCACCAAAAATCATGTTTAAATTAACTTATTTTAGGAAAACCCTCGTCAAACAACTTTATTATAAGTGCCAGTATACCAGATATTGCAAAATGCAAACTAAAATGTAATTTGATTATATTTATTATTTCTTATGAATCATACATTTGATTAAGATTCAAGAACTTATCAAATAATCACATCAACTACCAATTTAAGGTAAATTAATAAGTATTTTTTTGTCTTCAATATCAATTTATTGACACTGAAAAATTATCATGTAAACACGAAGCAATAAGAGAAAAAAAAAACAAATGATGTTACCTACAACAACATAATAAAATAAAATTTAATGAAGTATACAGAATAATTGTATATTCGTACAGAGTCCAAACAAAGACATTTAGGTTTACCTCCTTTTAAGAAAGATAATACCTACTGGTAAGCTTGTAGATAATATAACAGCAAAAAGAAATTTCGTTTTGGTATCTAACATAACGTAAACACATGGGACATAAAAACTCCATCATTAGAACTTCAATCTTTTTGCTGGAGAGTTCTTATCAGATTTTTTTATATTTCTAAATCAATTTTAAATCCCAAAACGGAATACCCGATCTAATTAACTCCAGCGCAATATTGTCTACCCCTATCGTCACATTTTATAGTCTGTATCAAGCGGCTATGAGCTTCATACATTATTCATCTGTCGTAAAATTCTCGACCCTTTTTTCCCAACTCCTGAGTTCTTGGCAGAGTTTTGATGTTATATTTTTATTTTCGTATCGTAAAATAATATATTCTTTGCGAAGATGCGGATTTTGTATTAACCAGTCAACTGGGTAATATGCATGTCAAGAAAATAGCTTAGATAGGCAGGTGGAGATAGAAGATTTTGAAGGGTGGACGATTTATGAGTTTATGTTAGTAAAAGTAAGGATATTTATTATATAAGTTAAAAAAATATATGTTTTAGAAGTATCTATTAAATAATCAACTGTAACCCGATCTACTACTACATTCCTTGGATGCAAGAATGATTTAAACAATGGATCACCTACAAGTCTAACAAATTGTTACTTTAAATATAGTCTTTATATTTTTATCAAAAAAAAATATATGTACATTAATTATTTCAGTTATTTGTCATAAAATCTCCGGAACTATAAAACCTAAAGACTTGTAATTTCGTCCTCTTCAGACTTCAAGAACTGGTTTTTCGAAAACCAATTCCTCGGGAGGATGCGGGTTCTGCAATTTAATCCGAAGTCGTCCATAATATACCATGGTTTTATGTTACTATATCCATGCATACAGAATCAATATATTCTCCAGAACACAATTCGGTAATTATAACCGAGCTCGGTAGAAAATCACCTATATTTGGACCCATCTAGGTGATTTATTCACCCGCTACTGTTCCCTTGCTATATGCTTTACAGAAACCACCTTTATGACTTGAGCAATAGGATTCAACGTATCTGGGTACCAAGTAGCCACTGGGCATATGTTTTGGACTTTATGATTAATTACATAAGGTCCATAATCCCGTGGATTTCGTGGCTTCGCCTGATTGTTATGTACAGTGCTTAAAATGATAAATGGTGGTGAACAGGTTTGGTATCGTGGGCCATATTAATGATTGGTCGACGTTTTCGTGTTTCTGTTCCTTTGGTTTTGGGATATTGAAATTGTATTATGGATATGATTGAATTAGTTTTTGTCGAACCTTTGTCTTTGTCTTCACACGACTCAATTTGATAATTTTTTTGTACGAATAAAGATGCCGATTTGGATTATGACGACGAGAAATTCTCTATAGAATTTGTTTTTTTTTTCTGAAATGAAATATAAAAAAAGGTATAATGGAATTAATCTCCATACATTAACACGAGAAGAACAATGGAACAAATACAGTGTATTAATTTATGCAATTTGATTAATTACACATTTTTATTACAAAACCTCATTGTTAGAATTATATTGGCTATAAGAATACAATTCTCATTCATAATTTTTTTCGTTATAATAGACGCCCTCAGATGCCGCAGACAATATTAGGAAGTAATAATTTCCAACGCCAAAGAATTGTTCACAAACTTTTAATCACAACAGCAATAATTCACCCCTTTAAAGTAACATAAAAGAAAATTCCAATTGTTAATATTCAACTCGAAACATAAAGGCTTACAACAATCGCATTGCTTTTGTTCAATTTTCCAAAATACGCGGCCATCATTGTTTGAAATCCACCCTCAAATACCAACTCTATTCCCTTAGGATAAAACTCAAATTTAGTAAATTTACTAAGACACTTACGTCATTACGCTTCTGTGCTAAAACGTATCGCTGTTCGTGAAATTAAATTTATCGGATTTTGAATTTTATTCGATTCGAATACGGTTGATATCAGCTTGTGGTGGTTGTTACAAAAGTGTTATAAAGAACATGAAATTTAGTTTATTGGAATATAAACTCAAGCTCGTTCACGCATGGTTGGTTTTCGATTGACGCGGAATGGAGCTGTCAGCGGGAGAAAGGGGTAAAATTGAAGTGCGTTTAGCTCGCGAGTGGAGGGGCGAGTGATTCGCGCGAGTAATACAAACGAGCGTAATTGTTAACAGTAACCGGTTGCTAGGCGCCTTTTAGGGTTGTCACTAATGTAGTTTTATAGAAACTAGATATTTTTAATAAAAAATTTATTCGTGATATTTTTATTGGAAAAATGTAAATACGACATTTAAAGCTATTAACAAAACTAAAAATACATAGGTACATATTATATTTCTATGTTATTATTATCTGTACAATAAAGTAAATGAAGTGTGTAACTGACTAGATACCAAATAAATTATTGATAAAGTTAGCTTTACCGAGTAGTTTAGGTAATATTCCATTCATTCGACAACCCTAGTAGATCTTATTATAGATAACTCATTTTAAGATAGTAATTACGAGTTATGTATTAGATATCAAAGTAGAACGATATAATTAATATACAACTAGTTTCTGCACATGGTTTTGCCTTTGAAAAATTGTTTTTTCCTGATAAATACTGTAAAAAATAAAATATAAATGTTAAAAAAATAACACATTTCTGGATCATACTAAAAAGTATTTTACACTCAGACGGTGAGGACATATGTCTTAGCGGAACTATTTGGAATACACGATTGGGTGGTTGCCTAGTGACGGTTGTTGATGTCAAGACAGAGGACAGCGATATAGGGATATAATATTGTATGGAGGACTGGAATAGAGACATGTAATTACCAGTGGTTGTATTGTTATTCCCTTCTGAACTGCCTTTAATTAAAACCAAAAGTGTTAAAATATAAAAAGAATTAAATATTATAATTTTTAAGAATCTACTTACTCGTAGCTTGTATAGATCTAGATTTAGATTTATTGTAATAAATATTATCTTATGTGGAACTTTATGCATTACATTGTATTTTGCATAATCCTTTAAAATTTATGTAAGTTCTCAACTTTTATAATTTCTTTTAAGGTAAATCGCCGCATGCGCAGAGCGTGTAGAAAAGCTGTCAAGTCCCAAACATTTTATTGGGCAATTATTGTATTGGTTTTTCTCAATACTCTTGTTTTAGCTACGGAACATTATCAGTAAGTTATTGGTAGCCGATAAAATATGTATAAACATAGCTTTCTGTAAGATATTGAATTTTTCTGTAAAATATTAAATTGTAATATGTTTTTCAGGCAACCCATTTGGCTCGACTATTTCCAAAACTATGCCAATTATCTTTTCGTTGTTCTATTTACACTTGAAATGTTGGTGAAGATGTATGCATTAGGAGTTCAAGTAAGTTTCTTTCTTTAAGATTATCTTAATGTATTATGGCGAAGACGAAAGTGATATAAAAAAACCGTGAAAATCATTAATTCAAGTATTTTTATCACCCTTTTTAGCCCTACCGTGTATTTGACTTGGTCATTCAATGAAAACCCTCTAGAAACAAAATCTAAACAAAATATCTTGGGAATGAACAACGGAATATACTCAAATGAATAAAGCTTTATCTCTAAACTATCATCATCCATTTCATTTAGTTATCTCTAAACCTAGCCTATTTCTTCTATGTCATTTAGTTAATCAAGAATAACTTTTTTTTAAATTACATCCTTTAACTCTTATATAAGTTGTCTTACATTTAAAAGCTTATTTTTCTCAACAGGGTTACTTCGTATCCCTATTCAATCGTTTCGACTGTTTCGTCATGGTGTGCTCAATAGTGGAGCTCGGTCTAACAGCACAGGGCGCGATACCACAGCTCGGTATCTCTGTGTTGCGTTGTGTTAGACTGTTGCGAGTGTTCAAAGTTACTAAGTGAGTATTATAGATAAGTTAGTTACGAGGTTTTAACGTGTTTTGTGGTGCTATTTTATTGAATTTTAAGGTACCAGGTTTTGAAGAGCACTTTGCCTATCTAAATTAAACATTTGATCCAATCCTGTCCGAGGGTTTCCGAAATAAACTGAAAATAAAGGTTGAAGTACCTATTGCAAAGAGTATTGTCGTCCAATTTGTATTGTTTATCTAATGATTGTTTTGGTACCATTTGTAGCTTCTGCTACTTTAGTTAGAACATCTGATCTGAATTTTAGCTTAATTTTAAGTTACTGGAACTTAAAATTTAGCTAGATTTCAGATCAGATCTTTGTCTTTTTAATAATGAATAGTGCTGTTGCAATGTTTTCTTTTTAAATTATTTTATTATAATAATAAATATTTTATTAGTATGCAATTGATACATTTACTACATTATCTACAACTATATTAATTATTTCTCCATTATTCCAGATACTGGCGTTCACTCTCCAACCTGGTAGCATCACTCCTCAACTCCATCCAGTCCATCTTCTCCCTCTTATTACTTCTGTTTCTGTTCATCATGATCTTCGCTCTGCTGGGAATGCAAGTGTTTGGAGGAAGATTTGATTATGCCCCTGAGGCTGAAAAGGAGAGGCACAATTTTGACTCGTTTTGGCAAGCTGTTTTAACTATGTTCCAAGTTAGTACAAATCACAATATTTGTAATATATTTTATATTGTTACATGTATAACAAATTTAAATTTAACTTTTGACTAATTTAAAATTTGTTTCTTAAATAACTTAAAATATGTTAAGAATTTTTATGGTATTTAAATTCGACTATATCTGCCTCATTTGTGAACCGATTTCAATAATTTTTATTTTTTGAACAATTCTATGTTTTTTCAAATTGATGTCATATCATAATTTTATTAAAATATTTTTAGTTTGTTCACAACATTTATAAAAAAATATATTGCAATGCTAGGAGTATTGCAATATTTACCAATGTCAGAATATGTATATAGTGATAGTCTTTCAGATTCAAATAACTCGTTTTAAGGTTTTACTGTAAAAAATACTTCCCTTAACCATGTTTTAAGCCAGTACCACTTTCATTTATGAATAATATTTCTTCTTCGTTAGGATCAATATTTTGTTTTAATTTATTTTTGTATAGATCTTAACTGGTGAAGATTGGAACGTTGTGATGTACCACGGTATCAACGCGTATGGTGGTGTCGGAACACCTGGGATGCTGGCATCATTGTACTTCATCGTTATATTTATTTGCGGTAACTGTATCCTTTAAAAATATAACGTCTTCTTAGGTAGTGATGGTAAGTATCGCTGTGATGTGAAAATAAGTGGTGGTTTTATCATTATGTTCAAGACTAGTGTAAATACGAATACATACAATATCCATATCCAAAAATGATATTAACTGAATATTTTTTATCAAAGATGATTATTTTTATTGAAATTATTTTAAAGTAATGTTGGATTTTTTGTGATTTGCTTGAAAGAAAGGAGAGCAATCTTATGAAATGGTTCCATCACAACGGATCCAACTTATTGAATGAATCTATATTAGGCCTATTTGGCTACCCTATCATAAAAAAATTATACAACCTCGTTTATGAAAACTATTAAAAATAATATTAGACTATTGGTGCATTTCCTTGACTCAAAACATCAGATATCCTATTGAACGTGTTCTTGGCTATCGCTGTAGATAATTTAGGTGATGCTGAGGAAATGGACGCGGAAGAAATAGTAAAGGAAAAAGAAGTAAGTTTTCTATATACTATATATATTGAGTTCTTACGTAATTTAAAATGTTATATTTTATTACTTTTTCTAAAGATTTTATATATATTATAAGTTTTCAAAATTTAAAAATCCTTCTAAATATAAAATTAGTTAAAAAGCAACATTTGATTTATTTTTATACGATTTCTTTAAACTATTTCTAGGAAGCCGAAAATGCTGAAGCAGATAATCCACAACTCGATGAAGAGAGACCTGAAACTGATGACGAATATGTTAATGATGAAGAAGGGTATTCTAGCGAAGGGTAAGAATAGTATATTATAATATTTTAGTTTATAAATAAGTACTTTATGAAAAATTTCATATAAAGTACGATGCTTATACAAGTATAATATAATTTATTATCGAAAACAAACAACCCAATCTTTACTTTTTTAAGTAACTATTTTAAGTTTTTGTTGTAAACACTAATATATAAATGTTTACTTAATATATTTTAATGAACTGACTATTGGAATGAGGCTGAAATTACATAGGTACCTACTTTATATGCAACAAGAAAAAAAATGATACAAAAAGAAACCAAAAGCGTATTAAAACGAGTTTATCGGAGGTAGTAGGTAGTTGTGCTGATCAGCGATTCTATGTGACGAACATATTACATAGATTTCATTTTTAAAAATTTTAATTTCTTAATATAAATGCTAAGTTGTGAGGTAAATAAGTATATCAATAACCCTAATACATATAGTTTAGAAGTCAATGTAATAAATAAATTTTGTGTACTAAAATTATACATTCGATAAATTCTATGACTAACTGCACGTCACTATTGACAATAAAGAACAGCTATTTGCTCTTTCAAACTTAATATTAATTAATACGAAACTTCATAAGCGGGCATACGTCAAAACGGCCATCATAGCGTGCCGCTACTATAGGTGTGAATCGAAAGAAGGTAACGATTACGACAATTTATAAATCGGTTTTAGCAAAACATATTAAATATTTGAATATGATTTCATGAATTTTTTGTTAACAATTATTATAATTATTATAATATTATTATATAACATTTCACAACGATTGTTTCATGCAGCCGTAAATATAAAGCTTACAAAAGAGTAGCAAGGTAACCAAAAATTTTGTATTATTTCTGTTTTTCTATTTAAATTATGTCCATCACAATGAAAACAAGACTTTTTCTTTCCGTTGAAAATTAAATATATTAGAATTTAGCTTCAAATGTAAAACTGAATTTGGAAAGAAATATTATGAACTAATTTTAAATTTATATGAACTCCAGGTCAGAACATGAGTATGAGGAGACAGGATCTGAAGAAGAGGTTGAAGAGCAACCGCAAGATGAAACAGATAACGCTAATAATGCTCTTGTTGCTGTTACTACTAAACAAAATGGTAAGTTTACGGACTCAGTTAATGTGACACCTAATCCTGATACAAACACTAAAGACTACTAGTTCAATGTCAAAACCACTTTAACAGCTTTTTGAATATATTATTTAGAATTGTAATTTTTGTCTCACTAACTGGAGAACAAGATTGACAAGCAGACACTTGCAATGTAATTATGAAAATTGATCCTGAATAGCCTGTGGCCAAATTAGATATTAACGACATTTTATAAAAATTAAAGTCTAAGAGGGAAGGAACAAAGGTAGTGAGATTTAAAGACAGCTTAAAGCAAGACAATATTTAAGAATGGAGGCATATCCTTTAATTCTAATTTTTGGCAAACTGAAACATAAAAATAGTATTAGAGATAATTTATTGTCAATACTCGTACAATTTCCACTTATGAGACTGTGATGATAAATGATAAAGTATTATTAATTAAATAAATAAATGATAAAGTATTATTAATTGTACTAGGTGATATAAAGAAAGAAGAAACCCCACCTCCAAAACGTCAACCAACGATATCAGCTCGACCACGACGGTTATCTGAAGTGGAGATCAAGACGCAAGAGAAACCTATACCGGAAGCGAGCAGCTTCTTTATATTTTCAAAGACAAATTGGTAAGAACATTCTTAATATAGATTTTAATATCTACCATCTTTATGAAACAAATCATCTAAGTAGCAAATGGATGGAAATAAGTTAGGTATTTAAAATTTAATCAAAATAAAAGTTCCATATTTTTAGCAAGAAATTAAAAAATATCCATTTCAAAATTTTAATTAGAAGATTTTGTTTGTATAAATGAAGGGCGATATTTGCAAGACCTTTCCAAAACAACAATATAGATTCAATATAAGTTTTTAGCGTTCTCTTTTTATTTAATAATTACGTTTAATTGTATTTTACAGGTTCCGAGTTACCTGTTACAAAATTCAAAACAACTCTTGGTTCAGGAATTTAATACTTTTGTGTAT
>DVVJ01000014.1:0-27691 GCA_018234505.1 Junonia neildi neildi
CTAATGGGTCAAGCCATTGTCGGAGGTTATTCAGCGCCGAAGAATGCGTCCGGCGCATTAGAGCAAATAGACTACCATATCTCGGATACAAAAGAGTATTGACACTAGCAGATAAGCATATCTCAGTGTACACTGTACACTAATGTTGTAGGTATCGGGCTGGTTTACACTCATTGTTCCGTTATCGTATACGGTTAGCGCATTTATGGGTCCGATAAGCAAATAAATGCGCTCTCGCCGGCCATGTCTCGCCGGCAGACAGCATTCGCTATTTACATTTTTATTTATGTATGCCATATGCATTAGCGGAAACATGCGATTTTCGTTAATAGACTTTTTTTGCAATACAGTAACTCGGCGTTAGTTATTCCGTATTTTAAAGGCGTGTGTAATAAATGACCGTTACAGACGTTATTCGCGAATTTATTTCACGAGTAACCCGTTGAATACGAAATAAGATATTTTTTTTCATTTTATTCGAGTTTGAAGAAACTTCAATGCCAAAAGTGCTAACATTGAATTCTGGCGTCCGATTTTTTGCGACTTATTCCAGATAAAGCGTCGCCACTTGGCAGTGTATTTCTTTGTGTCTATAAATATTTGAAAGCACATTTACACCGTCTGTAAAGCGCATTGTCAAAGTGCATGCGATTTTATCCGTCGTTCGGCGGTCAGTTCGTTCACTCAGGCGGCCAGTCTATATTTAGTGGGCGTCGGAGCCGCGGCCCGGCGGAATGCAGCGCCCGAACGCTGACCTACCGCAACTTTGCTCTGATACAGTTTCGGCGCACGCACAGCCTTCACTACAGGACCAACCTGCTCCAAATTATCTTTACGTACGTGAATGCCAATGATCTGACGTTACTTTCCGTGTTAACGACGGACCCGCTTTATTGCACTCATTTTGGACTGCAAAATGTCGAGCGTGAATGAAATGTAACTTTGAGTGAATTTAAACAACAAGCAGTGCATGTGATGAGAATGAAAAATGTCCACAGTTTTTTATATTTAGTTTTTACACATATGTGAAATTGGTCTTTTAATATCTTGGCTTGTTATATTATCAAAAATCTTTAAATATCGTAAGAACCCATCTAATACTATTTATAATAAGAAAAATGAATAATAAACATTTATTTTAGGCAGATAAAAACTTCAATCTTTGATCCATAAAGTTAACACTTCACGCTTAATTTGCTCAACAAAAGGAAATTCTATAACGATTACTCTAGAATGGGCCGAAACAGATTTAATTACTTAATTTAACTAAACGAGTGTCTCGAGAATGTAGAGTTAATTAACATGTAGGTGTTTATTTGTATCACATTACTTAGAAATTGCTAAGTTATTTGGTCAAGGAAAATGTGTCATTCCGGGGAATTCCTGAAAATATATTTTTTTCATTACATAAACTGAAAAGCGGCGCAACAACGATTATCCTGTATAGTTAAACAATTATTTTGTTGAATAGTATAGTATAGTATTTTCTTTTGATGAAGAAGTTTCATAAACAACGCATTCAGAAAACTTGTAATAATCTCTTAACGAGATCATTTACCGTTACAGATGTTTAATTATAAAAGCAACTAACAGTAATAGAAAATTTGCAACATTTCAATAGTATCTACCGAAGTAGAAAAAACAGAGTATCGACTTTAACAGATTAGTACCTAACACCTACATGTTAAATAAATATAAGAAGTTTAATTTAATCCAACCATAAATTATTAACTACTAATTCCTATGATTTGCCCAACAATATTAAACACAATAAAAGTTATGTGAAAGATATTAAAAGACGTAGTAGCTAAGTGTGATTTGTTGGTCGAGCACTGGCGGAGAAATCGTTTGGCGCAATATCATTGCATCATATTTGTTAATATTGTGATAGCATTGTTTCGTTTATTTGTTTCAATTTACGTTCAATAAACTGATCAGCATGAAACACTAAGCGTCATTCTAGTCAAAAATGACAAAATCGATGTGCGAAAGCCTTATTACTAAATCTTTATGCTATTTGAAATGCAGCAATGCTAATAGTCTGCAGCATATTTTATAAATAACTCTGCAAACCCGCTTATGTCTTATTCATCTAAGTTAAATAAAGTATTTTTAATCCGATATCGCAGTCGTGTCGTTGCGATTCCGTCGTGAAATGTAAATACCGATGACAGCACTCTGATACCGTGATATGTGTCCGCCATTACTAATACGTTATGGCGTCGCCATCAATAACTAACGTTATTACCTTTAAGCGTTTTCCTATCCCCGCTGAGTTATTATTTTCTTACTCCAGTCCGTTTTATTCTATTAAACCACTAGCTCAGTATAGATCTAGGATATTTTATTCATCAGATCATTTATTTATGTTTGTGGTTCATTTATAATATCTCTTTCTTAATGTTTATCTCATTTTATTGGTCTGAAGTTAAAACGTTTGTGAAGATAACTTCCGAATTCCGAATTCCATTACTATTATTCATATATCATATCTTATAAGAATTTTTATTTTCCATTTTCTAAGCAGAAATTGAAGGCTTTCAATAATGACGCTTGTTCGAGAATTAGAAAAAACAAAATTACGGACATTATTGCCAGAATAATTTGAACAGACAGAACAGAGAGAGAAAATCTAATGTAAAGCAAAATATGTAACAAGCAGAAAGAGCCACTCTGTTAAGCACTAAGTATAGGTGATTAAAAGGGTTGAGTTTATTCTAAACATTCTCACAGTCAATTTCAATTTGTAGCGCAGTCCTAAAGAAAAGCTAGTGTAGTAACTCCGAGTGAAACGAGGTGCGTTGGTCGCAATGGCGCCGGCTCGGTCAGACATTGCTATTAGATCCCAGATTGATCGATGCTTCGTCGCCTGCCGTATCGAATAGACGTCTTATTTTATCGCCACTAACTGCGTATAGTGACGTAACACCCACGTTTTATGTACTAAGGTTTTTATATATAAGGCTTCCCGTCTGCCAGGCATAATTAAAGCCGTGTTCGTGCCTTATTTGATATGGACGCCCGGCAACCCTGGCCTACATGCTGAAGAGTCTGCTCGTGATAGATTCTCGATCGACTGACGTCCGAAAAATGAATGATGGAAATACACTGCCAAATATTATTTTATCGACCTTTTACATTGTAATATAACGTAACGGAGAATATCGAATTCATCAATAACTATAATATCATATCGTGTTCACTTTCACGTACTGAAGAGTATTTTGACGTCACGATTTGAATACGTAACTCTTTGTAGCCGTTATCGCAGTTATTTGCTTTTTCACGATAAAATAAGAGGTACTCCACGAGCCGAACTGATAAGAGTTTTATATTAGTTACCAAGGTGTTTCAAATCTTTTTACATGATATAAGACACGTGCGTAGGTAATAGCGAATACAGTAAATTTTATGAAACATTTTTCATCTATGATAACAATTTAAAAGGAACGAAAATATGTCTACATATCGATATGCTATAATGAGAAATATGTATTGTTTATTATCTTTAACAAATATTTCTTTAAAAGGAAACATTAGCATTCATGACTCATCAAAACAAATTAATGACCGATGATAAGGCTCCACTATCAGTACCTTAAACATCTTTCAATTATTTACCTTTTGTGAGGACAGGCAGATAAGAGACGAGACATGTATAAAGTTTACGATTTACAAATAACAGCAAAGAAAATTAATTAAGAACAAAAATAAACAAATTGTCCCAAAACTAATAAGAAAAAAGTTGTTCTAAAATAAAATATAAAATATCAAGGGAAAAGTTTGGTTACAGAACGGAGTGGCAAATAATATTGATTAAATTAGTTACTCATCTGGCAAAATTAAAAAAAAAAAACAATTTAACTTGACTTGACTTGTAAAAACCAAAAAAAGAACTAAATTTTTAAGATTTATACGAATTCAAGAGGATATTCGAAACTACGTCTGATTCAGCTATAAGGCTTTAAGTTTTCCTAGAGAATGACAAATTGAAAGAAACAAAAATAACAACGAATCATCTAATTCGTTCCTACTTGAAACCGCTGAATCTCTTTCCCTCATTTCATTTTATTTGGCCTCGTGCTTTGATGTTGATTCGCATTGCTAGCGACTTTATAGGTGAAGCGCGGTCGTGTGCACACCACTTTACGACCAGTAAAATGCACTTTAATGTTCTTAGCGAGAATCGAGTCCTCTCAGTTCCTTTGCATTCAAATCTAGTACAATAGCACTAAACAGTTATATAACTCTAATGTAGACGTACATTATGTACTAACTGTATTTAAATGTATAGCGCCTTTAGAATTTTTTTTAAAATCTCGAATGTCTTACTTTTCAAGCGCATTTTCTTCGCTACAGTCTTTTTTGCAAGGAATAGCGGGATAGATTTTTATCAGGAGTAGTTTTATTTCTTCCTTTAATAAAAGCTTTGAATCTTTATCATGAACCTCAAAGAGATATTTAACATTTATAACAGAAGTTTCTTTAAGTTTTCTGCGGAATTGTTTTAATTTTCCTTAAAAAAAAAAATAATAAAACTTGGATCTTGGTTTAAATATCTGTGTGCAAGTCTGTGTGCAAAAGTTGACGAGGTGTTTTATTATATTATTCTATGTTTTTTAATGAAATATAATCATAATTCGAATATGGTTGTTGGCTGATTTCTTGTAAATAATGAGAGAAACCATCCGTGAAACCAAAACAGTCTGCTCTTTTTGAAAAAATGTCAATCATAAAAAAAAAACCGCCGCACCCGTAACTTAGTGCGAAACAAATTTTACGTTTTAATATTTATTAACAAAATTATTCAATTCCAAACTATTATCGTCAAAGGTATTTTGCAAATAGAATTGAATACATGAATATTAATTATGAATATTCATTATTTACGTAAACACGTTAAAGTTCAAACAGACATTAAAATAATTTTATAAACTAAACATCATGTGACATTAAAAGCCTAAAATTATGCCTAAAAATAATTATGTATGTATGAAAAGAAATTAAAATTGTACTACGAAAACAAAAATTTTAAACCGAAAAAAATATTTAAAAAGTATGTTAAGAACGTTCACGTAAAAAGTAATGTTGGACAGTTTTTTATTGTTAAGAGTTGTCATAATTATAGCACAGGTTTCAAGAGCTGTTGTAAATGCTAAAACAAAATTACACAGACACGGACGTGTGCTTAGATGTAGCGAAAAAAATTAAACTACCTGCAACATTCGCACAGAGTGCCTGTAACTTAGAATTACATTCATGACCTTAGATTTATCTTATGTCACACATTTTATATCAAAAACATTAAGTGCTTCATAAGATAAAGTTTAAAAATAGCGGACATGTGACTCTTTGTTCACCACAGAGTATTTATGTCATATACATATTTTCACAACTCGTGTTTAAAAAATATTTACTTAACAATAGAGAGGTCTGTAATTACTTGTACCCGACATCCGGCAAAACATTAGCTTTATTTAATTATAGTGGTAAAAGCCTTTCACACTTAACGTAGATTGTGAAATTAATTATATTTGCACTTTTCCATCGCTAAAGATCGTTGACACCAAATCAGTAAGTAGATATCGGAGATAAATATTATCATATTTACTTAAATCTTACACATATGTATGTAGGTACGTGTTTAATCATACAATGTCATTTATGCGGGATTATAACGTTTTATTTGTTGATCGTTTTTATAACTCTAATAAAATATGATTGAGTAACTTTAATGAAATTTCTTACGCTGTGGGTATTCATATTAAATTTGAATTTGAAGTTCTTTTCATTTTGTTTTTCATCTCATTTTCTTTCAAACGAAGTTCATTTAAACAACATCTGCTCTTGGAATCAGTGTTAGGTACATTTCGATACAGTTTGTTTGATGCATTTGATTATAACAAAATATTATGTTATATTGTTACATGTTGTGATTAAAAATATTATCACAGTTACAGTATTTAAGTGGAATAGCAAATATTTTCGTCAGAAGTGAAAGATAAGGGAAACAGAAGAAATATTAATTACGTTTACTTTCGACAAGTTATTAGCAACAAAATTATGTAATGGCTGGTTATTATCTGCGAAGCGTAGGCACTCGTCACGCAGCGCGTGTATGAACTGATAACGACCTCCGTTCGATGTCACTGTTTTGTTAACAAACTAAAGGCTGAGCGTATGAAATATAGCACATGTATAATAGTAGAGAACTGTCAAGCAATTATAAATGCACTGAAACGTGGTAGCACATCAACTACTGCTTATATACCTTTGTATAGGTATACTTAGGTATACCTATTAGTATAGATATTTATTAACAAATTTAAAATAACAGATCTAATAGGGATAACTAAAATATTATTGTAACTTACTTTTTATTTTGTACACGAGCGGTCTGGAGCACCGCCCGTCCTCCGTACATCAAAACTTTAGCTGTCGCAATTTATCCCGGTATTCCAAATAGAAATAAAATATGTCCATCGCAAAGGCATATAATATATTATTAAAGCATGACTTAGCCACTGTATATAAATAAAGAGCATCAGTTACTGTGGTTGCGAATGAATCAGCGTTGCACGTGCCTGTGTTGTAGCATATGCAGCTTTGATTCTTCATTCTTTACTAATTCTGTCTGCGCTAAACTGCGAAAAATAGCATTTCTTAAATTTCAGCTTATGCTTAGCCTAAACTTTTCCAATCAATTTGTATTTTACCGCTTAAGAAAATATTTTCATTTTCATATTTATTTTTTCTTTGCAATTATTAACTTAACTATAATTCTTTAGATGTTTTCGAGATTATGTCAAGTCCAGACTTAACTTTTATACTTCCAGCCGAAACCGTGACTCACGACACGTACAGGTCTGGTGCTGGCTTGATGGCCTTCTACGTTTAGTCGTTTTACTCTTTTTAGTTTCGCTACAATTTGCCACATTTCGATCGAAAAGATTTTTTGCTCTTTCATAATTTTATAACCATTATCCTGTTGTGATCCAGACAGAATATACACTGCTACAAACGTAAATCTCTTTTGCTTTGTTCTGCCTTCTGTTTAGGCTGCAAATTGCAGCTGATTGTTTAGGAGCTTTTATCCCTTATTCAATACAAATCTCCATAATCAGTCATTTCCCAATAATAACAGATTCAGTACACATTGCATTCATTCCATTCTCGTGACCGGGTGTATGGTTAGTCTTAAACAAACTGAACTGTTTGCATCCATGGAGGCCTCGTTACAGAAACATTTGTTCACAATATGCACGAGCCGTGTGCGAGTCAACAATAAAACAAATGATAAACGTGACTTTAACAAGTTTACTGTTAACATTATCGGATTAACGCACCATCGGTGAATTACTACTTTGTTACAAATGCAAAATATTAACAAAAACTGTTTTGATCCATGCACAACTAAAACTATAATAGGTGCTGTAATCAAACATACTTACTAGTAAAATAACTATTAAAATTTGCTTCAAGAAAAATATTTACGCACATTCTACAAAAATAATTGACGATGCGCTGTTAACGCCGGCGGTTGCGGGTTCGATTCCCGCTCGGGGCGGATTTTTGTATTTATACAAACATTCATTCCTAGGTCTGGTCCTTGTGGGTTTCCCCACCATACTTCGGAGAGCACGTAAAGCCGTCAGTGCAGTTGCTATCACAATCACCTAATAACGATCGTTTCTCATTGTAGGTAAATATTCTAGTCTAAATAGTTACTGGCTTGCCCTCTGGGTTGCGGAGGTCAGACGGCAATTGCTCTGCGTAAAAATCAGTAACCAGTCAATACCTATGCTAGAATAAAAGCAGACCCTGGTTAAATCCGGGACAATGCTGGGAAAAGAGAGATTCTAGAAAAATAATTTTATAAAGTAGGTGTATTTATTTTCGTTTATAACAATGTAGCTTACATAAAAAATACATAGCAACATTAGCAGATAAGGTTTATTGTATTGATCACTAGATTATAGCAGATAAAAATCTTTATTGATAATGAAATAAGTACATTTTTTTGTTGGGTCACTGACGATATGCCACTTATATCAAATGTGCTTCTCTATCTGCTTAGTTTCTCCCATAAAAGTAGATTTTTCATTATGAATATAGTGTATTACTGTAAAAATACATCACAATCTAGAATAGAATACAGATACAAAATGTAAAATAAATCGCTTAAGAGTTTTAAGAATACACATACAATACATTTAAATGCATTCCTCCTGTACATACATATTCATAGTTAACTATTATGTATATAGTTTTTTGTATTCACCTGTAACACTGTCAACAATATTTAAATAAGACTCTATTATAATAATGATATCACCGAGATAACTCGGCTTCTTATCAGCGTTAGGTAATAAATCAAGCCATCATAACAGGCGTGTTGCCGTCGTATCAAACTCGGCTAAATGGACCTTCGATCTGAAGAATTTGGATAATGCTTATGAAACAAATATACTTTATAACCTACCATATATTAGAAAAGTAATAGATTTTTCAAGGTAAATAAATATATGAGATGTTAAATACTTTTATGAAATGATAATATTATTGATCTCCTCCTCTATTATTAGAATTTCGTACTTAAAACATGTATTAATATAACCGTAATTTAAATACGGCTGTTATGATAGAATAAATTAGCAATGAAAAACAGTTCTATTCGAATTCACAATTAAGGGTTAGATTTCGGCATTAAGGAATTCATTTCAACTAAAGACACCTCACATCGGAGCCAATTTCAAAAGGCTTTGGCAGTCTTTTGAAAGGCAGCGTGCAGCAGCGGAGACGGGGAGTTAATGGTCCAATCCGCGTCGCCGATAATTGAGTCCATTAGACATCGCCTGCAGGTGCCTCCGGTGTCAACTTATTTACCATCGAGCTCTTCGTTAAAATAACACTTTCATTCTCATATTATAACACACTCGTGCTTCCTGAAATCATTAAGTTCACAGTACTAAAAGTTACTAAAAGTTCGCATATGACATTAAGTGTTGGAAAATGAGTTCTGTTTTTAACATAATTTGTTTCTGTACAAAGATTTATTCTTTGTCAAAAGAATAAATTTTGTAGGATCAAAATTAAATACTTTATTAAATTATTTCCGTATGACTCGCATATACAGACTGACAGAAATTTTCCGAATTGCGTTTGTGTATTTATGTCGATATAAATACAATTCCGTAGAGATTCTGACGTGACCTTATTAAAGTTTTATAGCTTGAATAAATAAATAAAGAATTGTCATCTTGATACAGAGTAATATGACTTCGAGATGTCATTTCATATTTTATTTTATTCGTTATATTTCATATTTTATATTATGTCGTTTAGCTGAAAATAGTTAGCTTTTTGTACGTCTTCAACTAAATAGTTCGCGTCGTAAATATAAGAGCTATAATTACGAAACTTATGCAGGCTATAGTATTACAGAATTGTGTAGGTGGCGGTGTTTAACTGTAATTAAACTTAATTTTATTTTGCTTTCAGGTATGTACTCGGTTCCTACCCACACGAGCTACGTAATACTTTATTCGTAAGTAAAACCGTAAAAGTTATTTAATAAGCTAGGTATACTTGTTCTAGAAATATCGAAAAAGTCACTTTGATATTTGATTTCGTGTTGCCTACTACAAGATATAAGGTAAATTGAAAAAAGTTTACATTACGAAAAATGAATATAGCTATGTATATCTACTGATTGATATACGCGTATCGTTGGTAAAATCAATACTTAAATATTAATCATTTCACCCTCGTGAAAACAGCCATAATCAAAGTTTAACTATGACTAATAAGTATTGATAGATCGAGTGCTCCTAACGAAACCCAGACAATGCAATGCGTTGGTGCCAGGATATAGTGGACGTCGATAGTGGAATCTTCAATTAAATCAGAGGGTTCATAACGTTGTCGGCTCCCGCCCGCATTATCATGACACGAGGGCCAATCACGGACCAGCTTAGGACGACCGATGTACAAACATAAACAGTTTTAGGTGCTCACCCACACATATGAGAAGCAATTTGATGAACTCATAGTTGGGGCACTAGATACGAACTATGGAGAATTAATTCCATTATTGTTCGAGACACGCCGAAACCCGACTTAATGACGTCGCAAATATATCGGCTCTGTTTGTACTTTTGGTACGTAATAGGTAATTAAGGGTTCCAATTTTAGTTCGTTCTTTTAATTTGAAGGAAACTGAATGTTAATTGGAAGCGAGCAAATCATGTTTCAGTCAGTGCTTTGACTTTTTAAGCATCTTTTGTCTGAATAATTACGAAATTGTATTATCATCAACCCATTCTTTTTATACAGTATCGTAAAAGGAGAATACACCACATACGTTTGTATATATTTTAGACAATCTGTACCATTTTCAGTGCTAAAAAAATATAACAACAAAAACAGAAACAGAACAACAATTTTCTTTAAACACGTTGAATAATTTTGTGTAGGTACAGATATGAATCACAAAACGGTGAAAACAATATTACTAAGAATTATTACTTATTTGTATTTGCCAGCTAGATTCGATATGAGTCACACTATTATTTCACCTTAATAGAAATTCCCATCGGAATAAACATAACTTAATAGTCTTCTAATAACCATGTGTATGATAGAGGCGATGGAATCATAGATATCGTATTTATATTGAACCCAGTTTGATCGTGCCTCAATCTATCTAATGGTGTAAATAATGCCAAATAACCAATCTTTTATACGTAGAGTTATGTAAAGGATAAAAAAAACAATCCGTACGTAGTGGTACAATTTTCAAATAAGGCGTTTGGATTGCATCCAGTATGTGAGATGGATGGATGCAATTGCTGCTCTTTCGAGTCTTAAGTTGCTTGAAGACTATAAATAAAAATAATAGTTGAGTACGAGACTGATATGATTTAAGCGTGGTTGTAGAATATCAGTTCAGTGTGAAAGAGCCCGTAGGTTAATATTCAATGGCCCGACAAACATCGATGGTCGAATGTAAGCCAATAATCACGTGCCGTCACGTTTTGTAAAAAACATCACCTTATCATGTTACACACGTTTTGTGAATGATACCGATTAAATAATGTTAAACATGTCGTCCTTTGAGCTACATGACTATTACATAAATGTAAAAAAAATATTTTTGACTTATTGCGACATGTTTTTTTATTAAAAGCACGTAGGTGTCTTAACGGTCGAATTTAAATTTTACTTCGTGTACATTTTTATTTACTATTCAGTGAACCTTTATGAGAATGATGAGAAGATTGAAAATGCTTTTACACATTCCGTAGTACATTCGGAAAGAGCATTGTTTTTGTAAAACTGCAGTGTCACCAGTCGCGTGTGGTCCTCGCCTGAACCGCACGTAGCGCACCCCTACAAAACTCTCCACTAATTAAGAACTTCGCCGCCGACTTAAATTAAAATGTCAGCAGATAAATTCTTGTCGTGAAATTGCAAGACCCATTTGTAATGATAATTTTCGAGCACGATTGTACTTATTTATTTCCCTATAAATCCTTGTGTAGACGGTTGATTCATTACATGATTTTTAATTTATTCAATATCAGATTGAAAATTAAAGTTTTTATGGTGTTAAGATTTATAAAATTAATTACAGAACAAAAAATAAATAGTAAGATATAATTTGTTGATTCAGTGAAGCATTAATCGATAAAGATTAGTTCCGAAGATTAGGCTAAAATAATTGAAATCGAGATAATATCTGTATCGTTTCTTTTTCTAATGTTTATTAATGTACAAAAGTGTGGAATGAATCAGCACAAGGAACGGTAATGAAACGGTTCGTGATCGGTTCCAATGCGGGTTATCGTTCGGGATTCATAAGGCAGAATATTCATATTGTTTCATTGTAGCTTGCTGTATTACAATTGACCGTTTGTCTCACTTATTACTTTTTAACCCTACGTTTAGCTATGTACATATAAGTGTTTGGTATTTTCTGTACGTGCCTACGTGGTTTTAAAATCTGTATAGTCTAAGCCTAAGAGTTTTATGCATTCAAAAGTTGTGAATGCATGCTCATTGGTAAAACAACGGAATACCTCGTTTAGAACTTGTTTCGTTTGCCCCAAATAAAAATACTTCACGTATAGGTACAGAAATAAAATTGTTATTCAGTATGAAGATTAATTTAATACAAGTGTAACAAAAACTTCTGCTAATTCTGATTTCGCATGCGACAAGAGAAAATACTCACTGAATTATAAGGGTTGAGTTGTAGATTAAGTTTACTGTACTTTTTGTAGATTGTAGCAAAGAAAACGTAAAAAATATTTTTTTATATAATATCTATATTTTAATGCAGAGGTCTTATAACTATATCATGAACTGAGTGCTTAGCAACTAGTGAACTAGTAGAACGGCTTATTTAAATTTTCATACTATCGGTTTTCCATTAAAGTGCATTAGTAATCAGGTGCACCGCTGGTATTTATCGGGATAATCGAGGCCATCGCCGCGGGGCACGACGAAACGACACACCAGCAATTAGGCGTAAGTTATACGGTGATAGAATATTGCAGGATGAATTATTAGCATAATGAAAAGTAGCTAAAGTAACAGCCTGTACATCTCTTACTGCTGGGCATAGTCCTCTTCTTCTATTAGAGAGAATGTTAAGGAGCTTAATCGACCACGCTGTTCTAATATGGGTTGGTAGATATACATGTGTCAGAATTTCTTCCGTTACGTACAGTTTTCCTCATGATGTTTTCCTTCAGCGCCAAACTCGAGATGAATTTAAACAAAAGCACTTGAAAAGCCAGCGGTGCTAGCCAGGGTTTAAACCTTCGACCTTCGCTTTATATCGATGTGTTGTCACTACTAGACTATCTCGGCTCAGTTATTAGCATAGCGTTTGTAAATTTATGGCGATGTGGCATTTCCTATTACCTATGCGGTTGGTAGGAATGCTCGGCGCCGGTGAATCATCGAGGGCGGCTGAGGTCACGTCGCTCCGAGATGCCGTCATTTCGATCGGGCGTGAAAATGTACTTTTGGTTTAATGTACGTAATAATTACATTGCACCGTTCAAAGTGCAAAGCACTCGTTATATTCTCAGTCTTCGTATTATGATTCGTTATCGTAACGAGTTAGAGTTGTTCATGGTTGCTGAGAATTTAAGATTCCTGTATCGAATTTATAACTATTGATTCAAAAAATATGTGTATTTAAAATTTAAAAAAATATGTATTTTTAAGAAAGCTTAATCATTTGTAGTATGTTTGTTATACGGTCTTTATAACATTTTTATAATAACATTTTTGACTGTTCTCGTGCAAAAACGTCTAAAAAGGTAACAAGACAAAATTGCTTCTTTATTACATGGGAAATGTTATGGTGAAGTAGCTTTGTTCTAAAAACATCGGAAAATAAACCATAAAAGTACAACCCTTACTACAAAGACTACAAAGTAACTATTTACACCGAACTCGTAGAAAAACTTTTTCCGCAAAATAAAAAAGCATTTCAAACAATACTTTTATATTTTATTTTGCATTACTCTATCAACTAGATAATAGTTAAGAAACTAATTATTATAGCATGACGTGACAAAAAATGTTCATTTTTCGCTACAAGTTTTTATTCTATAAAAGTAAAAAAAACGTTGATTATGAGCTGAAATTATTAAACCGGTCGTAATTTGCAAATAATTTTATGCAAACAATTTTGCTCTTTATGGGGTTAATCATAAACGTGTTAATAGCGCGGGCCCATACAGCCGATATGTCGGGGGCGTTTATTGGCTAGAATTAGGCGCATCCCGGTTGTTGAACGAAATGACTATTCGACCTACGCGATTGAGATATAAAAAAGTATGGTTTCAAATTAGTTTTGACAAAGCTAGACTAGTATCTGATTGTGGAGGTCGAATGTATTTCATAATCCCATAATACTAGGTGGTTCAAATATCAATAATAAGTATGTCCTTATTATAGACATATTTTTCGTAATCAATCTAGAGTAAAAAGAATTTTATAAATTCAACCGCAGTCTCTTTATTGCAGTCGAAGAATTGACGTTCGAAACATGCAATATCATCTAAAATCATAATTATAAAATAAATAAACGAAAATAACTATTACTTTTACACTATAAATAGCAAATACTAAATACATTTAATCATTCGAGTACAAGTTTTCAAACAGCTGTCATAAAATGAATGCTTCTCAACTGCATCTTGATAAAGCTTGCCGTATTAATTCAGAGTATCAGACGGTGGTCTGTTAACGACTCCTTCATCGCTGGCCATCTGGTCATGTGAACACTCACTTGTTCCTCCATGCCCTTAAACGCGTAGAAAGAACCGTCTGCGACTGCGGTAGAGCAATAAATTAGAAATTCAATTTACAAAGTCCGTATATCTTTTCTCAGAGATTGGCTCCAATTTATCTATGTAGTTTGTTGAACGTCGCGCTTAATGTAAATGCCAATATTTTTCTATATATTTTTATAGTAATTATTTTTAAAAGAACTGCAATAAATAATCGGTAATCGCCTGTAAACGACCTTCCACTGGACAAGTGTATTACACTGTTGCAATAGTAAAATAGGTGTATGAAGAAAATTGACGACATACTCGACCACGTATTTTTCTTAGAAGTTTTTATTTAGTGTCTTATGTGATTCAATGAGCATTGTCGGATGCTGCTGCTTGTCACGTATTACGTATTATTTATGTCCGCGTGGATTGAGTGCACGTCAGCATTGCCTGTTATTTGCCGGCCTCAATTGCTACTTTGTGCTGCCGCCGCATGTCATCTCGTCACTTCCTTGCTCATTGAATCATCTATAAATAGCTTCGCTGTAAATCTAAATGGTTCGATTCCTTTATACAGAACTGCTATCTTAAATTTAACATGACGTTTTCCTGCTTCGTAACTAAGTTCCGTCCAAAACAACGGTATTTCAAAACTTGATTTCAACTTTTCGAGTTACGGTAGCGTACTGTAACTTTGCATACCTGAATATTTATATTTTATGCCGAATTAAAATTCAAATAGATTAGAGTTCAACCTTACATTATATTATTTTATGTTTATTTCGAGCAAGGAAATTAAATAGTTATATAGCAGGTAAGTGCCTGATTCAAATTATAATATAGTAGAAAAGCATGTTGTAAACCTGTTCATGCTTGTATATATGGAACTTAATGTTACAATCACGTAACAGCGACTATAAATTTCACTAGGTATACGTACGATACAAAAGCAGAGTTCCTTCTAAAGCATACATTTTTCATGTCCATCGTCGTTCAAATTCCACAATGTAATCCTTTCTTCGAAGCGATAGAGTAAATCGGATCGGTAGAATCGATACCTGCTAGTGCTGGCTGATACACAATATGTAAATGTTTATCTTGTGTAGCAACCGCTTCCCAGATTAATTCAATCGGATGCGCTCGGCGGATATATCGACCCCAGCTCGGACCTTTTGGGAAATGGTGTGATCATTGGTTCCCGTTCGGATAGCGATTGCTAACTACCTGATTTATTACTTTTGTTTTTTTTTGTTTTGTTCTGTTTCGCGAGGGACGTGGGGAATAGAAAATTTGGTAAATTTCAATGCGTACCTTTTTCTTGAAACGGATTTTATTCTAGTGCGAAATCTTATTTATTAGATTACATTTTTCGTTGTTGGTAACATGAAAAGAAACAATTTTTTATCAGGAAGATTATGTTGAAATAAAAAGCTATTTATATAGAATGTACTTTTTTGTACAAAGCGACTCTATAAGAAAGAAACGTACACTACACAATCATATAAAGGAAATTAATTTTCTCTAAGATATCGTTCTACAGGCGCACCCGCAAATAAACGGATTTCATTTCGCAAGTTCAATGAAGAGATTTGCGTCAACAAATTTCTTGTAATACACTTATAAAGATAAATCAGAGCCATCATTTTTAAAGTCTTTCAAAGCGAGGAGATTTACTCGGCGTTATGATTCCAAGGAACAATTTCCCCGCGGGACAGAGAGCCTCATTTCCTGAGTTCACGAGCCGGGCCACTGCGACGCTCCAAAATATTATTTTAAGCTTCCGCGAACATCTCTCAACGCACGACACCCGTTTGAGCTTTGTACGTATTCAAATTTCCATCTCGCTTTGTGTTCCCCAATAAAGTACTTACTGCTACAATGCCGTGAACTCGCTTGGTTTTTGTTTATTCTGTAACGGATATTTTAATCTTCTACTTTGCGATGCTTCTTTGACTTCATATTGAAATATTTTATTATGTTTCTTTTGTGGCACTGATAGCCTGAATACAAATTGCTTGATTTCTTCTTGCGTGTTCATATTTAATCTTAGGATCGCTCGCTTTTACATTCGTGAATTAATTTTTGGATTTGTTTTTTATAATCTCGGTATGTATTCACTGCCTTTACTTGAGATACAACTTTATTTTCATTAAAGCCTACTGATAACTTAAACTTAAAATGTCACGGACACAGCAAAGTACTATATAGTATAGTGTATAAGTAACTTATATTATTTTTAAAATAATGAAAAAATGAAACATATAATAAAAAAAACGATTATAGCAACATAATCTTAAACTTTCATTTAAAATTAGAGACTTTAAAATTGAAATCGGAGATCCACAACATTTTAAAGTGCAAAGAGTAGTAATAATTCGTATAAATATTTATTGAATTTGTATATTATCTAAATTATATTGGTATATTAACAAACGTGTACCTGCTTACATATAAATAAACTTACGCATTAATATGCGAATTAATAAAGCTTTCAAATGAAAAGTAATAACTTAAACATCATTTTCATTTAAAAGACTAGACAATAGAATATATTCTTTTCATCATAAAGGCATCCATACTTTAGGAAATAAAAGAACGCTTAAAACTTTCTCATTATATTTAATGGACACATCTACTCGAAGCGACTATATAATTTTGTGCAAGCAAAAGTAAAATTGTGAAACAAGCAAATATTGTGGTATTTTAAAATTTTTTGAAAATTAAAAATGTTCTAAAGGTATATAATGTAGCTGCCGTTCTCTAGAACGTGTGAAGTAGTGTGTTTATGGATTAGCCAGTGTAAAAAGGCTATCTCTGTGGAGAGCTTCCATAAAGAGTATTTATGTAGCTACGAGGCACGGAAGCAGTTCAATTAAGGTTGGTATTTAAGGTTGCCATCGGCGAGCTCTGATTGCACTACCTCTCCCCCCACTGCCCCCTCTCCGGAGACTGCCTCCTTTTAATTTTCAAATACAACAAATACTTTCGCTTCCCGAAGACGCCTTTACTTTCATTACGAAAAGTAAAGGTGCGCTGTAGACTACGTTTTTATTTATGGCGCTAATTTCTTACTTAGTGTTTCCTTTGGTAATGAATGTTTACCATCTCTGCTTTTTTTTTAATTTACTAATCCCACCGTGACTGTGAAATTCATACCTGAAATCCATTAGTGGTCCGTATTTTATATTATGAAAGCTTACACGAGTTTTTTTTCTGTTTCGTAAGTCTAATTTATGCTACAATGTATTGTCTAGTGTTAATTGTATAAAGTATCTCGGTACTACTGTTTCTAATCGTATTAATCTAACGTTACCTTTACTTTGTATCAGTCTGATATGCCTATAGGTACCTATCTGGAAACGTATCCAATATTAGCATGCGTGTATCGTTTCATTTAGCGCAAGAATCTTAAACGAATGTATTTCAATGGCCTCTGATGTCGGAGAGCATCACGATCTCCTATTGGTACTATTCATAACAGTCTGATTAGCTGTAAAATAGACTATACCAGATGAATCCGATGTTTTTTGTGGTAACTTCCTGTGTGAATTAAAAACTTGTAAAAGGAAATCCATATACGAGTATAATATTATGTACAATTGCAGATATGTAGGTACATTTTTACCATATTCTATGTGTGATATTAAAAATAACTTTTTCATGAACTAAAAATAACATTCAAACATTTTTACCCAATACATAGCTCGAGTTATTTTCCATAATTCTCCAATTTATTAAGAAAGTATACAATTTATAATAACTTCCTTCAGAATGAAGCGTGTCAAAAACTTTTGTACACCAATATTTTTTTCAGAAATTAAGTGTTCCTAATTCAATTTGTTCTCTTAATTTACATATGTACCCTCGCCCACGAAATTTAATGTCATACTATTAAAACAAAACATTGTTGTTTAAGACAGCAATTAACATTTCAACAAAGAATATACATATGCATATATTATATACAGACGTATTTCATGAAAGCTGAAAATCTTTACATCTGCAACTGAAAGTTTTTTTTTTACCAGAAGCGTTTTTATGCAAAATAATGACAATGGTTACACTCGCATTATCACGACCATTATTTTCGCGGGAATAGTTGTCAGTAATGACAAAATGGCGGGCGTTGTGGCAAGAATATTGTATTCGAAACTCATAACGTTGAGAGTGTAAATCTAAATAGAGTTAAGCTTTTCGTTATATTACCTAAGTATAATATAATCGTATTTTTGTATTAAATTATATGTTAATTAATTTCAATATACTAATTCGTAAAGTGATGAAAAATACATAAAACATTTTTGAATGAAAAAAAGAAGCAACTACGTAAACCACGTTTCGTTCGCATTTTCCTCGAAGAAGAAGAAGACAATCAAATTAAATCAATAAGTATTTTACGCAAATACTTAATTTAGAAAAATTGAAAATAGTCTTAGTTTGTTAATTTGACTCAAGTGAAATTTTAAAACAAAATAAAGAGTAATATCAGAAGTCAGAAACCATTAACAAACTTTAACATACCCATGTAGATACATAGATATATACCGCTACGTCAATTTGCATTCCGATAGCCCATAGACTAAAAGCCGATAGAAGAAAAAGTCGGACGTATATTCTACCATAAAACGGTAGCCATAGACAAGTTTCATCTCCGGCTGTTTTACTTGGCGCGCTCAGCGGACACACTTCAATACTCCGCCACCCACAAGGATGTCGGTAGCTGGAAACGGCATTTGTATTTACATCTGCCGAGGACATCGACGCTGATTAAATTACTTCCAACTCAGAAATAAAATACGAATTCGGAATGAATCTTAAGTCAAAGTGCATTTGTTATGATAAAGAAAATTGTTTTACAGTTTTGAAGTCGCTGAATTCTTTTGGATTTATTTTGTTAAAGGCTTCTGGTTTGAATGATGATTCTGAAATGTAGATTAGTAATAAATTGTACTATTGTTTCAATGAAATTCAAATAATTTCAAAATACGTTTATGTGATAATATTAATAACATGTGTCCTTACTTATAATTTTATTAAGTTATTCATATAATCAGACTCATACAATTACTCACAGTGCATATATAAAGAATAATATTTAAATGAATTATATTACAAAACAATATCCCTACAAAGTTTTCAATATTTATGCCTCTACTGAACGGCTCTGAGTCGGCACATAGCATCGTACGCATGTTTTTGCTCAAACGATCCAGACTACGAGTACACGCCGTCTGCGGTTAAGTTTATACCATTTCAATAAATCTTGCCAATTCCGTCTTCACGTTTCAATAACACCAAAGAAAATACTAAAAACTGCGAAAGTTTCCAACCCACAATATTATATAGAAATAATATCCAAGAAAGATAAAAGTTCTTTAAACGTAATATTTTAATTTATGCAATAAAATATTTTGCTCTGGATTCTGCTAAACGATGTTTTCAAATTAAAGTTTAATATATAAAAACTAAGACGATTCCATTAACAATAACTCTCCACTATTTAAGTTGACGCATGTATAACTGAAAAACAATATTTGCTATATCGATAGATTTATCCAAGATTAACATCTAACACAAAACGCGTTATCAAAATGTTTGCAGGAGGAGATGGCGTTATTTCACATGATTCTCGCTTTCAGTAATTTGGTATGTTATTACATGCTCGACAGTTCATTTGCACTGTTAGGAGATAAGGCTCCTGTTTCTTGAAATTTATTGCGTTGTAAATCCGCCCGCCGCGACGGCACCGATGACTTGCATTTCGTCCCTGGCTTTCAAACGTTTCCAGTGCTTTCAGAGGGGGGACATTAATTAATTTCGCCGTGTTCGTGCGTTCAATTTGAGTGACTCTGTTCTTTAGCCCTTTTTGTTCAGTCCTTGAGGCGACGTAAGCGCTCTTTTTGCGAAACGTTCACTCTTTCAAGCAAATTGAATCTGGAGGATGAATCCTTATTTTTCACGTCTGGACGAAAATATTTTTGTTGAAAAAATATTCTGTTTTTTCATCGAAAACACGTTTTTATAAATTGCAAAGTTTTCTAATTTTCTAGCAACATTTTTTCTGTACCGGGATATACAAAATAATTTAAGTTAAAGCACAGTATTGTATATTTGCATTTTTTACACACAGTTTCTACGTCTAATTTCCATATAATGCTTACTCATATGATTGTGCTTAATCCCCTAATGTACCCTTCTCTTGTCTTTTGTGCTGAAATCCGAGACGTGCGATTAACCGTGACTTGCACTTCACTTTAGTAAGTTAATTGTGTCCGTCCACAACCCACGAACGTAAATAATCGTTCCACAAAACTTAAATTAAGCATCCAAACCCGTTTATGTTCTGCTACAAAATTACGTACAATTTGTCTCTCCGATTAATTTTATTACTGATAATTTGATCATTTCGTACCTTAAAATACTACCTACTTACAAAATTTTGGTGTTTCAAGGTCCGTTATCGTTGACCAGTTCGCAATCTAGGACGCATTAACACACTGAGCGGCGAAACTCAGCTACGCCGTCATAAAGATTATTTTTTTTAACACAAGCGATGTTTCTAACTAAATCTACAGCACATGTCTGAGGTGTAGTGAAATATTAGTTATTAACGATTGCAAAAAAAACAATAAGCACATTAGCAAGGTATGTTTTATTAATTCTTAGTACACATAGAGCGTCGGCGGAATGAAGCCGACCGCCATTTTTCTGCGGACGAGATTTAAATATGGAATTCCGGTGTGCGAGCGGGAGAGACGCGTGCCATTGACCTTGCGCCAGGGCCGCGCACGCGCCGCCCGCCTGCGCCCGCGCCCTCTGCGCTCTACGCTGCACTAAGCACAACGACGTATTGTCTTCATTATCATATTCTCAAATCATTTTTTTCTGCGCAATTTTAATTGATGTGACACATGTTTATTTCTGTAATACTAATTATTATATTTTACATTGTATTCATTAGCATATCTTCGCAATCTAATGCATGCAAACATGCAACTCGTAGCTTTAAAAAGTGTCGCAACGCGTAAAAATGGCAAAAGCGCGTCTCACACGTAAGTAATAGGCCCGCGAGCGGAGAGACCGCTAAGATACGTTTACACTCATCTGAAGGACACTACACATTTCACCGTTGCGAGCTACGTGCGCGTGACGTTAGCGGTGCGCGGCGAAAGCTCGCTCATTAGACTCGTTCACATCACAAACAACCAAACGGCGCAACACTCGCTGGGTACTTAATTAGGGAAATTGTTCATTGTTTACATATCTACGCCCGAAACCGGCCTAAACTGCCGCCGTCTAATGAAGTCCAGTAATTGGAACAATTGATGCACTCATGCACTATTATGCATTGTCCCCGAAACGTTCCGTTGAAGCCGAGTTTCCAATTAAATTAATTTCACTAGCCGCTACAATAAGCCGTTTTCGTAATAAATAAACACGTCCGACTCGAAAACAAAGAACGTATTTAATTGCAGCACGCGTGATTTAAAATAAAAAGGACGTTCCGAGTTCACTTTGCAGTTAAGTTATACCTAATATTTCACCTATCACGTCTAGACAGTATAAATTGTGCTTTCAAAGAGGGAACTAACAATCCGACTAACCGCTTGTAAGTCTACTGGCAAAACGCTTTTAGAAAATAAATCATTGGTAGCGCTGATTGAGTCTATTCTATTCCCCTTGCTGTGTTGCTGCCGATTAGATAAAGGATCATGAGCTATTGTTTCATTTTCTTGTTTAATATACACTGTTAGCTAAACTGTCCATTAATTAAAATTGAAATGAAGCATTTTGATTAAATTTTATTTTGATTATTTTTATAATAAATAAATTAATTACCGTTATTAATTATTTATTTTAAAATAATAAGTACACAGTAACTACGGTCCTATATAATATATAATAATTAATTAAGTAATCAATCGCCAAATATTATTTATCGATTAAGTTTATCAAGTAAGTTAAATTTATCTCAAATAATAAATAAGTGAGACGGTTATCAGTTTATTATGGCTATTATAAATATTGTGTTTCTAAGAAGCGGACCTCCGTAAAGACAAAGAGTGCCGTATTTGGTTGTCTCCTGCATATCATATCGTTATTTGATATGGCGTCTAAGCGGCATCTTATTGCAATTAATTTAATGCCAATTCACAACAGAGACTGACAGAGTAGTAAGACACTCTAATTTATTAAGCACTTTGATATATTTTTTATTTTGAATTTGACTGTAACTACCTAGATTTAGTTTAACTTAATTTCATTGTCTAATGATACGTCAAGAAAAAGTATGTCAACATTAAAATTAACAAAACTTAGCTAAAACATTATTACGTCTTTGAACTATTAACCTATAAAAGTTTTTTTACTATTATTGTAATTACGTATTTTTTGAATGGCAATTAAAAAGAAAAAACACAATTGCATTACAATAATATGACGAACGACGAATCAATATGTCCATAAAAGTTTCAATAAACATCATGAATAACCGAGTGGCGTTTTCAATCGACATTCCATGTATTATTACCACCAATTATGGCCACTTACGATTAATCAAGACTTTTGTCCAATAATCATCAATGGACAATCGTTTTCGTGTAGGGAGCTACGTCCATTTATGTAAACACTTGGCCAAGAAATCACTGTTATCTTTCATGTTTATTAATGCGCTTTTTTTCTAAAGTCCCCTACACATACGGGTACCATTGTGCAGGAAGTGTAACAATTATTAACACTGATTGAACACTCCATTGTCGGTTTATTCCCTCAATTACCGATACAAATGTTTGTATGTTAAATGTGATTATCTGATTATTATACAAAGTGGCTTCTTTTGTGACGTTTAACGATAAGATATTTTATTTGTTAGCATTCCGTTTCATCTATGGAATAAAAAATTAATACGGGATAAAAGTTTAATGGCGAATTTCATTCTAATCCACGTAGCTATTGCAACGAAAGAAAGTTATAAAATACATGTGTACATTATTCCACTTGTAATATTAGTATTTCATGCTTATAATACGTAAATATTGACTGACGTTTTATCAATAACAGTAACTTTTTGATTATACTTTTTTCATACAAAGGAGTGAATCGAAATAATTCATACAATTTTCGCACGTATTTTTTACAATGTCAATATTTATAAAACTACGGAACTCTACGTTCCGTGTTAGCAACATTAATATGCAGACCGACACGCTGCACAAAACGTGGATCAGAATAGTGTGTTCCTGCCTTCGTGTGAGTCATCTAACAAAAAAGACACTGTGAGGTGAATTTTATATCATTTTGTAACTAATATATGAGATTTTCTGCATTATATTTAGTACAAAATATATCCTAGAAGCTCTCTTTAGACTTGATTTTGAAATTAAATATGTATTCAGTTTATACAATAAATCACAGGAGCATGGCATAACACATTTTAATTTGTGTGTTAATAGAAAGAAACATTGCATATTAAAAATTTAAATGTTGTTTACATATTGAGCGGTCGCTCACGGCCTATGCCAAACATTTTGCCAGTTGATGACATACTTATTCTTAATGCCAAAAGAGCAATGACATCTGAAATGTCAAACTAAATTCCAAGAACATACCGTCACTTTAGCAAATGCAAAAATAAGTACTTTTACTGAATTAGGAATTACATGGCTGTAATTATTCGATTTCATTGATTCGACGTATAAAAAGAATGTTATAAGTACTTATATACAAACCTAAATGTAACATTGACTATAAACAATACGGGGCGTTTTGAGGTTCAAAATCGATTATATTTCTAAAAAAAAATTAAAATATATTGGACAAATTGTCTTTTCCGCTATATGCCTAGTTAACTAAACGATAAAGCATCGCATTAAAAGTCAACTATTACGTTGTAATTTTATCCAGCCGGATAATGCAGGCCAGGATCGGAGCGACGTCAAAACAGCGATATTACGTTACCATATTGGGGTAAAGGCGCCTAATGTGGCCGGGCTCGGGTTACGAGACACGCGCGGCGACGTGCGGACATGTGCCGTATACGACAGTTCCGGTGTGTCGCCTCCGGCCCGCAACCCGTTCCGAGACTGATGACCGCAAGATAACGGAACACTATACCACTAAGGCGAGCCCTGCACGCACCTCTGGAACCACCATTCATATCGGCAATCTCACGGTTTAACTCAGTCGCCGCTGAGTATACACAATTACTACACGTTACTTCTGTCGAACATTAGACTATTGCCATAATAGTATTTATAATAGACCTCACGTCCCTTTGAATATTAATTATTGCGATCTGTACGAAAAAAATTTAAAACCGATTCAACTCGTTTTGTTATTTACGCCCCATGGGTTTTCTTTGTATCCGTTGCTGGTACCTGTTTACGCCAAGGCCATGTCTGATTCCACAAATCATGAGATCACTGAATTCGCATATTATTATCGGTTTTTATGCTCAGCAAGGATGTTGTGAAAAAGTGCAAAATAAACAACGGATTAGTACGGTCGAAGACTATTCAGAAAAAATTAACTGTCGGTTCGAACCTCGTACGACAAGACACCTGCGCGCCAGACGCACAAAAAAAATCAAAGCAATCTGGCAGCACCAGCGAGTTGCATTTCAAAGAGAAAAAATTACAAACTTTCATTACAGCAACTGTGAATCGAGTGTAATACTATACAATCAAGTTTTACGACGCGCGACTTGAAGGTTAACTCAGTAATGACATTATATCGTCATTTTTTCTCCGTCTGTGAACAAGTTAAAGAACTCCTGATAATATGATTGGTCTTGACACAGTAAAATCATATCGTTTCTACCAGTGCTTATTAGTAACTTTAAAATGAAGTTTCCAGTTAGAGAACGCTTATTTCTGTGACTGCAACATTTATATTATTTCTCTGCGGTTTTAATATTAAAAATCTGCAATCCGAATGTAACCGCCACATATGGGTAGAGCTCGCGGCGTATGCGAGGTACGTAGGTACGCTCGACATTCATGCACCAAAGTGTAAGACTATTCACGAGTAAATTGAAAACGCCCGGTGGAATTCGTATTTAGTTTCTTTTGTACGGCAGAAAGGGTGATGAATTAAACATTATCATTTCAGATGCCACGCTCAATGCTACTGCGATGCAACTCCGTATATAACTTTCATACGTCGAAAGTTGTATAATTTTAAACTGTACAATTGTTCGAGATGAAATCGATCATGCCCAAATTTAGTTGGTATATATTCGTCTTTTTACTTAAGCCGAGATGTTTACCATGCGAACTCGTTCTATCGATAATATCAAGTTTTCATATACCGACTATCATGACATGTTTTGACGAAGTAATGAACGACAACGAACGACAAACGAGCGATCACTCGAGTTCGACAACCGAAGATGAATGACGTAAAGCCAATTTAATGATACAAGTTATATTTTTAAAATTGGAATAAACGTTTCGATATAATTACAGAGTGTTATGTGTAAAGATATAAGAAGTATTACATGGAGCGAAATGGTAATTTTTCGCAGCCGGATACCGTGTTACTTTCAACTAGCAGGAATGCGGCCACTGACCAGCTTCTCATGCGCCCGCGCCGCACCCGTCTGCCTCGTGTCTGTTCCCCCACTAGCCACAGATTAAACAATACATTAGCACTGTAAATACGACACTGACATATATTATTTTTGTTTGAACTGCGTAGAGGATTTGGTAAATTTTTAAATTTCATTTCTCTTCTTGGATATGATTTTGAGTTTTTTGGTATTTTTGGTATTTTTTTATATTTGTAAGGGTAACTAAAAATCATGAAAAGTATTCTTTGAGATCTTATTTAAAAAAAAACAACGTTGCGTTAGATATTTTTCTATAATTTACTTTAAGGTATAGGTAATAAACTTTTAAAAAACTTCAACCATTTTTATTCTTATCTTATAATTTTTATTCTTATACGAGTATCATGTACCTACTTTTATAAATATTTCTTACACTTTTTTACGATTCGTCGTATGCGTTAAGGATAATGATAACTTTAAACAGATTGTTTTTTTTTACGTTATACTAAAATTCTGCGAAGAATTTATGTTCTTGTGTAATTTCAATTCAATAAACCGACGTCATTATAGCATATCATATAATAGCCATGAGATTGTAATGAGATGACACATCTAACAGACCATGCAAATATTCCGCAGGACAAGGGATATTTGCATTTTGTGCTTTCGTATTCGCAAATCGTATCTAGCGGCGAATACTTGACGAAAT
Source organism: Junonia neildi neildi (assembly GCA_018234505.1). Classification (NCBI taxonomy): domain Eukaryota; kingdom Metazoa; phylum Arthropoda; class Insecta; order Lepidoptera; family Nymphalidae; genus Junonia; species Junonia neildi. Next base: position 26,558 of record DVVJ01000014.1, read on the forward strand.
TCGCAATTCTAATTATACAATAGCCAGGCGCACCTCGTGCTAGCATACCATCTGCTGAATTGAGAATAAAATGAACAATCATCTTTATTTCCTCGGTATAGGACTGAATTTTACTTACAGACTATTCAATCAAACGAAATATAATTTACCGCGTTTCTTTAATTCTGGAAAACGGCGTATCTATAGTAAAATAACACAGAGATGTTGTTATAACGCTGTATTCGCGTATCGGATCACGTTCTTTGTAGGCTACGACGTCGTACGGATAACTTTCGACAGTCATTGAATGAAGAGTTCGATGACCGGCCAACGAAACGTTCGAATTTGCATGTGTCAATGACACAATGCAGCCGCGCCGCGCCGCTCGCCGCCGCGTATACTTTTCCTTTCAGCCGACGTTCCTGAGAAACAGTTTTCGCGCCGACCTCGTGACACAGCCTGGCTGACTGGCTACACGGTTTTTTATGCTCGTGAAATCGTTTAACCTTCACAAATATTAACGCTCTATTATTACAAACGATAATTTTACCTTAAACTATATATTTTGCGTTTTACTAAACTTTAAAAGATCATTACGAGTTTTATCTATAAAAGTATCTGGGAATAAATTTGAGTTTGACACGTTTTTAAAGTAGGATTCGAGATCGATTAGATATTCCGAGAAACGACTAAAACTTGGACCGGCAAAGAATTAATACCCAGCAAAGATTTCGGCAAGAATCTTCCGGCCATCAGACACGTCGCCTCGGAACGTGCGAAATTCAATAAAGAACTTGCAGCACCTGTAAGTTATTACATTCTTCTGGCGATGCCTGCCTCCCTTTAAATTTATCTTAACTTTCTATGCCAAAGCTTCAAATTTCACTTTGAAAATTCTTCCAATTAACATCAAGAAATAAAAGTTTTAGAAGAAAATATTTTTATTATCAGAAGTCTGTCCATCTTGATTGGTACAGCTTAAATATTTTTTAATTATCTACATTATACCCGGAACGTAAATTACGAATTATGATTCCGCTAAAAAAATAAATAAATTATCAACTATTTATATAAATATATATATTAATAACCTTCTCCCTAATAGGAGAAGAGGCCTATGCCCACCAGTGGGATATGTACAGGCTGTGTTACGTT